>JAQJVL010000089.1:639964-809964 GCA_035578905.1 Stictocephala bisonia | reverse complement strand
TAATACAAATTCTAATATTTCAATGGAATCTTTTTCTGCATTGACGTATATTGTTTCTTTATATTTTTCATATATTCATATAATGTTTTAGAATTCCTGGTAATAATTGAACATTAGTTAAACATTACTGGTTGAATCAATTAAAAAAATATAATGTGGTGGTCTGTGCAAAGTGTAAACATCAACGGCCGATATCAGCCCCTGACTTGCCCTGTCAGCTGGTTGCTGATGACATATTCAGTTTAATTAATGAAGGCCTCTTCTGATATCCGCAGGGCATCTTGCTTCAAAGTTTTGTTTTCAGCTAAAAAATAATACAATATCCTACCTACCAAAAACGTTCATATTATGAATATATTTTTAAAACTTTTTATTTAAAAAACGTCCTATACATTTATAGATTATGGTAACTTATAAATCATTTTAATCTGTATACATAAAATCCAAGTAGCACTGACTCATTCATAACTTTATATAAAAAACTACTAAACCTACGAGGCTAAAATTGTGTAGAAAGATTATTATATTATAAGTGTACAATGGAAGGGATATTGAACAATTTATCGTTGTTAGAAATGGTAACTGATATAATGCGAAACATTTTAAGTTTCAATATTTTTTCTGATTTACCTGTAGTGGCTAAACGAAGGATATATTAAAAATTACTATCATTTCATTCCGCTCCATCATATTAAACCAAAGCTTGCAGTGGGATTATGCCCTACCTAATATGATGTAGATATTGTACTTAAGACATGTTAAAATTAAAAGAAATTCAGGAAAAGAATGGAAATAATAAAAGTATAATTGTAAGCTGAAAACAATTATTAACAATTATACAGTCTTTCCATTAATAATTTAATTTTAGTGGAACAAAGGGTAAGCAAATGTTTAGTTCAGTTTTATTTTATGTAGGATGTTTTAAATGAAAGTTAAGTTGCTGACCATGTATACAGGATTGGGCAAAAGTCTGAAATATATTAACTAATTTCAAAACCATTGAAATAAATGTAATGAAACTGTGCAGTTATGTACTTGTCCCTTTACCAAACATTTAGACATATTTTACTTGTTTTTAACATAGCCCATGAAGGAAGTCTTAACAGTTTTAAATGTAAGCCTACCTCGAGTTATACCTCATTTTATAGGTCTTTTTAAAACACAAGGGTGGAAACTTGAGGTCAAAAGGATGACCCAGTCAGAAAATACAGCCACTCAAAGAATTTAATGTCAGGATTGGGCAAAAGTTTGGAATGTATTTATTAATTTTAAAACTATTATAAGAAAAGTAATGAAACTTTGTAGCTATGTACATGTTCCTATACCAAACATATGGACATATTTTACTTGGTTTCCGCGTATCCAGGGAATGGCCCATGAAGGAAATATTACAAATTTTAAATGTAAGCCTACCTCGAGTTATATTTCATTTTAAAAGTCTTTGTTTGTAAAATTCAAAAGTGCAAATCTGAGGTCAAAAGCATAACCCGTTCACAAAATGCAGCAGCGATTCAAAGAATTTAATGTCATATTACTGGTTCTTCTCAGTTATAAGGCTATTTATTTAACAGTTTCAAGTCCCTGTTGCTGATTATGTTGTTGATTGTTAAGGATCGTAACAAACGACTGCGTTATAAAAATAGCTATGCTATTTAACTAAGATAAAAATAAGACAAAAATTATTAAAACACTTTTGACAGTAGGTTTACCTAAAATAGTTTAATAATATTATTATTATAATTTGTTACTTATTTTTTGTGAAATTTAATTCCTCATAGTTAGATACTCTATGCAGCAATATATAATAACTATCTTACCTTTGTCTTAAGCAGTGTTAGTTGTATGACATTAAATCCTTTGAGAGGGTATATTTTCTGATTGGGTCATCCTTTTGACCTCAGGCTTGCACTGTTGTGCTTTACAAAGACCTTTAAAATGAGGTATAACTCGAGGTAGGCTTACATTTAAAATTATTTAGACTTCTTTCATCAGCCATCCCCCGAATATGAAAAAAAAAAAAAAAAAAAAAAAAACAAGTAAAATATGCCCATATGTTTAGTATAGAGATATGTAAATAACTAAGTTACATTACTTTCCTTTTAATAGTTTTCAAATTAATAAATACATTCCAGACTTTTGCCCGATCCCGACATAAAATGTTTTGAGAATCTATATTTTCTGACTAGGTCATCTTTTCGATCTCAGGTTTGCACTCTTGTGTTTTACAAACAAAGACCTTTAAAATAAGGTATAAATCAAGTTAGGCTTACATTTAAAATTTTTAAGACTTCCTTCATGGGCCATCACCTTTCTATGCGAAAAACAATTAAAATATGTATAAATTTTTGGTATAGGGACATGTACATAACTGCAAAGTTTCATTACATTTCTTTCAATGGTTTTGAAATTAATAAATATATTCGACTTCTGCCCAGCCCTGTGTAGACAATAGGCTTCATTAAAATATTTACTTAAAGCCTGTTAAATATTTCTATTTTTTCTTCTTAAAAGCATACATTTTCGTATTTTGTAACGTCCTAGAATGGGAATGAGTAAGTGATCATGTTTGACCGACGATCTTAGTTCCTAGGAGTGGATACTAAATTGATGTTACATCTTTAATACAATTAAGGTACTATAATACAAATAAGCTTTACTATCATTTTAAAAATATTTTAAACAATATATATTGTACATATTTTCACAAAACACGAGTTTATTACAGATAAAAATACGACTAGATAAATATACAGAGAGTCAAGCTTCGACTGTCGCACATTTTAGAGGACTGTTTGTCAGGTCACCCGCTACTAACAAATAATATCATATAACATATGTCTATTCTCGATCCATTTTCTATCTGTGTGTCTGTATGTAATTTTACAAAAAAGTAGAATATCTGAAAAACCGTTGATATACAATAATTTTGATAGGAACATTGATCGCAGAAAAACAATTTCATGTAAAAAGCCTGTATGTCTAAGATTGCCTAAGCAAATGGCAATCTGTCTAAAAATGGCGTCTGTCTAAAAACTGCAATGATAAATATAAAAAACTTCGCAATTTACCGAAAAATGTTAAAATAAAATATGTGTAGACTGTATTGTGCCAAATTCAACGATATGCCAATTTTGACGGTGATTTGCGGCTGAAACATTGTCATCTGGGTAAAGCGTTCGGAGGGCAAGTAAGTATCTGGAACTCAACCTGTGTTATTTTAAGACAAATTACTAATATTACATATTAACAGGTCCTTATTTATGTTCACTAAAAGTGTACCTATAATTTTAAGTCCAGGACCGTTGGATTCTATGAGTATATTCCAAGGATATATATATATATATATATATATATATATATATATATATATATATATATATATATATATATATATATATATATATATTTATTTATATTTAACATGCAAATACTATAACTCGATTATAAGTATAGCCTACTATAACTTAGGTACGCGTAACGTGCTTTTGATTAAATGGTAAAAAGTAATAAAAAAGTGTAAGGAAAAACAAATATATAAGCTAGCGTATAAAATAACCCTAGACTTATCATGTGTTATTACTATCCTTGGACTGAGGATAACAAAAATAGTATGATATTTGGTGAAGTTGAAATATTTAAAAGAAACGCAAAAATTTTTAGGCAAATATATTTTAATCACTTTTTATTATTTTAGCGTACACCTCCTGTCATATCTTGCCTCAGGTTCATCTAAGGCAATCTAATTAAAACTCCCCCCCTTGAGTGTCATAAACCAAGTTTAGAGTTGACAAGTTTGTTTTCTTGAGTCGACGATACCTTTAATGGATTCTTATAATAATTAACTGATTACTTTAGACGAGAAAATATGAGAACACTCTCGTCCTTGAATTGCTTCTTCCTTAGCAAAATTCAATCCTTAGCAGAGCTTCTGTACTTAAAATAAGTTCATTTATACAAAAAATAAACAATATTAATAGTAAATAAACGTTTACATCTAGCAAATATTAAATATGCCAAAAATATTTGTAAAGGATTATTTACAGCTCTAACTGACTTGGTCCTTGGACTAATGGTGGCTCCAACCTTGACTCTCTCGGGAACCGTAACCTTAAAACTGCCTACAGAGCCAGTTAATATTTGATACTCAATTCACTAATGGCTCCACCCTGGTGACGTCTGGCTTCAACTATTACTGACTTGGTCCTTGGACTAATGGTGGCTCCAACCTTGACTCTCTCGGGAACCGTAACCTTAAAACTGCCTACAGAGCCAGTTAATATTTGATACTCAATTCACTAATGGCTCCACCCTGGTGACGTCTGGCTTCAACTATTACTGACTTGGTCCTTGGACTAATGGTGGCTCCAACCTTGACTCTCTCGGGAACCGTAACCTTAAAACTGGTTACAGAGCCAGTTAATATTTGATACTCAATTCACTAATGGCTCCACCCTGGTGACGTCTGGCTTCAACTATAACTGACTTGGTCCTTGGACTAATGGTGGCTCCAACCTTGACTCTCTCGGGAACCGTAACCTTAAAACTGCCTACAGAGCCAGTTAATATTTGATACTCAATTCACTAATGGCTCCACCCTGGTGACGTCTGGCTTCAACTATTACTGACTTGGTCCTTGGACTAATGGTGGCTCCAACCTTGACTCTCTCGGGAACCGTAACCTTAAAACTGGTTACAGAGCCAGTTAATATTTGATACTCAATTCACTAATGGCTCCACCCTGGTGACGTCTGGCTTCAACTATTACTGACTTGGTCCTTGGACTAATGGTGGCTCCAACCTTGACTCTCTCGGGAACCGTAACCTTAAAACTGCCTACAGAGCCAGTTAATATTTGATACTCAATTCACTAATGGCTCCACCCTGGTGACGTCTGGCTTCAACTATTACTGACTTGGTCCTTGGACTAATGGTGGCTCCAACCTTGACTCTCTCGGGAACCGTAACCTTAAAACTGCCTACAGAGCCAGTTAATATTTGATACTCAATTCACTAATGGCTCCACCCTGGTGACGTCTGGCTTCAACTATAACTGACTTGGTCCTTGGACTAATGGTGGCTCCAACCTTGACTCTCTCGGGAACCGTAACCTTAAAACTGCCTACAGAGCCAGTTAATATTTGATACTCAATTCACTAATGGCTCCACCCTGGTGACGTCTGGCTTCAAATATTACTGACTTGTGGCCACAATGCTGCTGTAATAAAATGTACAACTTTGGTCTCCATACCTGTGTGTACTTGATGTCACTGTATGAGCGAGCATTACTGTCGGCGCAGAAATTATTTGTACCCAAGTTTGAAGGTTGTTTAATTTGAAGGCCTATGAACATTCCCATCTCACCATTATTTTCCTCGTTTAACTGTAGGTTACAACATATGAATGTTAAATATTTTATAGTAATTTTTAATAATTTCATCTTAGTTGGATAAAAAAAGTATCAGAATTTTTACTTGTTTTTACCGTGCGTCAACTTTCCATTTGTATTGCTCAGAAACCCGTTAGTATCAAATTTATATTTAAATAATTGGTTGGCAGTAGTGTTTTGTATAAATTTCATAAATTTTTAAAATGCAAACTTTTCAAGAAAAAAAGGAAATTATCAGTTTACTTAGACAAATAGTTTTCTTGGCTTTAAAGGCCGAACAATTAATGAATTTGCCACGTTGTAAATCTCATGAAATGTAAAGTTACGATAAATTACTTTTAACACGTAAGTAAATGCCATGATGTTAAATTTACTTAAATAACTTTACAAATGTATCGTAACTATACATTTCATAAGGATTTAAATGTGACCAAGTAACTAATTTTGCGACCTCTAGATGCCAAGAAAATGTAGTTTCAGGAAATTGATAAGAAAATGTTTTCTTTTGAAGAGTTTCTTTTATTTATGGTTCTCAAATTTATAAAATTCCTGTCAACCACGCATTATAATATAAATACGATAGATTTATGGGTTGTTTAGTAATTAATGTGTAAAGTTTATGCACAGTGAAAACTTGTTAATATTCCGGTATGTTTTTGGTTAAATCGATGTTTTATTTCATAAAACAAATTTCATGGTTCAAAATATGAAAAAAATTACAACAAATTACAATTAAAATACATATGTTGTAACTTACAGTTAAACGAGGAAAACAACAGTGTGATTTGATTTTGCGTAGTTATTTAGTAAACTACCTTCAAACACGGGTACACACATCACAGCACGGACAGCAGGACGTTAGTTACGTTGGTTTAGCAGGAAGTGTTCATAATTACCTTCAAACACGGGTACACACATCTCAGCACGGACAGCAGGACGTTAGTTACGTTGGTTTAGCAGGAAGTGTTCATAATTACCTTCAAACACGGGTACACACATCTCAGCACGGACAGCAGGACGTTAGTTACGTTGGTTTAGCAGGAAGTGTTCATAATTACCATCAAACACGGGTACACACATCTCAGCACGGACAGCAGGACGTTAGTTACGTTGGTTTAGCAGGAAGTGTTCATAATTACCATCAAACACGGGTACACACATCACAGCACGGACAGCAGGACGTTAGTTACGTTGGTTTAGCAGGAAGTGTTCATAATTACCTTCAAACACGGGTACACACATCTCAGCACGGACAGCAGGACGTTAGTTACGTTGGTTTAGCAGGAAGTGTTCATAATTACCTTCAAACACGGGTACACACATCTCAGCACGGACAGCAGGACGTTAGTTGGTTTAGCAGTAAGTGTTCATAATTACCTTCAAACACGGGTACACATATCTCAGCACGGACAGCAGGACGTTAGTTGGTTTAGCAGTAAGTGTTCATAATTACCTTCAAACACGGGTACACACATCTCAGCACGGACAGCAGGACGTTAGTTACGTTGGTTTAGCAGGAAGTGTTCATAATTACCATCAACATTCATGTTTAATTTGTGCTCGTATTTTAGTTAATGAGAAACATTCGTATCGAAATTGAATGGCTAGAACAAAAATAACAGATGAATATACGTATTTTAAAAATTTGTTTTATATATTGAAAAAATATACCTTTTAAAATAGTAATTTTAGAGAAGAACATTTAGATGGTATACTTATTTGTTATTTCTGTTTCCTGTAGCTGACAATTATTTTCTTTTGTTAGTACTTATTCAATTACAAAATTAATTGAAATTAGAAATAACTTAAGTTTTTCAATAAAACATTTAAAAGCGTCGTAAAACACTTGTGAATTAGCAAGTTAGATACATAATAATATGTTTTCAGCAAATAATAAGATAGAAAGAAACGACCAATAGTTAATTAGTTAATTTCTTAACAAATAAATCTTCAACAACTGAACCTAACCAACCATCAAGTGCCTCTATACTTAATGAGAGTTGGGTGTAAAACCAGCCTGGTTGAAAGCGGTACTATTCCTTTGTGAGTCTCTCTGGTCTGAGGATGATAAACGTGGTTTACATAAATCAATCACTATAATATATGTACATTTACAATTATATACTGCTAAATGTACGGTGTGTAATATCTCACTTGTTTCCAACCGTATATTGTGATTAATCAACCATATTACAAGGATAATAGGTTTTATGAAATATTTATTCGTCAGCTGTTAGTTCCCAAGCTATTGACGGCTACTATTTCTGATATGGCAACAACAAATTGTAAACAGTTACTACATAGTTTTTAAGACTTATATAAATCTTATTATGATTAAGGATGAAAAATGTAGTGTTTATGATATCCCTATAAATGTATTGGAGAATCGCACGTATAACATTTGCTTTTATATTTTTTTTATAATATACGTACTTTAGTTTCAGTGACTGTAATTTCCTATTACGTAGTTTTAATATCTGAAACAAAATAATAATAATTGAAAATTATTATTGATAGTCTTTTTATTTTTAGTGGTCATGTCAGGAATAGTAGCCGTCAAGAGCTTAGTAACTAACAGCTATCTCATAAAAAGGTACATTATGACCCAAAAAACCTTGATGTGTTTTATAATTTTCCATAGTTATTTGTTTTAGCATCGTGTGTATAAGCGTTCAGTTTGTGCTGGGACAACATAAATGATTTATTTTTCACGTGCGTACTTTAAACGTCTTTAAAATATAAAATAAATTTATATATTTACTATGAATCCATAAAATATTTTATTAAAACTAAACAGAACTGTTAGCAATAACAATTTCTAGTACAAAACACATTTAAAGTAAGTTTCTTACGGTCATAAGAGTTGGGTCAAAAGCAACTAGACAAGATGAAAGTTGTAACAAACTACGTTTCTACATAGTCAGATAAATAAGGTCATAAATAAGTCAAACAAATAAACGATTTAAAATGTCACAAATCCCCCCATACACGTACAATGGTATTAACCCACCCACCCACCCATACTCGTACAGTGGTATTGACCCACCCGCCCACTGATACACATACAGTGGTACTGACCCACCCACCCATACACGTACATTGGTATTGACCCACCCGCCCACTGATACACATACAGTGGTACTGACCCACCCGCCCACCCATACACGTACAGTGGTATGGTATGTAATACCACTGTACATGTATGGGAGGGCTGGTGGGTCAATACTACAGTACGTGTATGGGTGAGCGAGTGGGTCAATACCACTGTACGTGTATGGGTGTATATCTCTCAGTTACAAAAAAAATGATATATTTTCTACTGAATTATAATTTACATATTATATATTGCTTTACATTTTATGTACATTATTCGTTACTCAGACGCCACTCGTAGAGCCACGTATATTCTCGTTCACCCACCCGCCCACCCATACACGTACATGGTATTGACCCACCCACCCGTCCATACACATACAGTGCCATTGACCCATCCGCCCGCCCATACACGTACAGTGGCATTGACCCACCCGCCCGCTCATACACGTACAGAGGCATTTACCCACCCGCCCGCCCATATACGTACAGTGGCATTGACCCACCCACCCACACATACACGTACGGTGGCATTAACCCACCCGCCTACCCTTACACGTACGATGGCAGTTTATTTATGGCAGAGATCCCTCTGTGTTATTTTCCAGAGTTAGTTCAAATATATAGTGGTCCCACCCAATTTTAACAAGTTTTTAACGATTACATTAGAGTTTTTAGGAAATAGATATTTTTAACAACACAAATAAAAGAAGAACAAATTTTGTTTACACCAAAAAACGTGCATATTATAGTATCTTTTTTGTATCTTGTAAGAAAACTTACACAGCTGACATTCTAGGGCAATTCTTTATCTAAGGCAACGTTCGACATTCTCCCACATACTTTAAACATATGACATTTTAGGGAATTTCTACACCCCTTATGCACATCGTTTGATATTCATCAACCCACTTTAAACATATGACATTGTAGGGCATTTCTACACCCCTTATGCACATCGTTTGATATTCATCAACCCACTTTAAACATATGACATTGTAGGGCATTTCTACACCCCTTATGCACATCGTTTGATATTCACCCACCCGCCTACCCATACACGTACAGTGTATGGGCGGTTGGGTGGGTCAACACCACTGTACGTGTATGGGCGGGTGGGTGGGTCAACACAACTGTACGTGTATGGGCGGGTGGGTGGGTCAACACCACTGTACCTGTATGGGCGGGTGGGTGGGTCAACACCACTGTACGTGTATGGGCGGGAGGGTGGGCCAATACCACTGTACCTGTATGGGTGGGCGGTTGGTCAATACCACAGTGTGAGTATACACCACTGTACGTGTATGGGCGGGAGGAGACATTAGGGTTAATTTATAGGAATTACGTTTCCTCATTGTCGTACGATTTAGTTCATAATTCGCTATACATGATGGTTAGTTGCAAGAAATAACTTTTCCTCGTGGCTGTCTTCAGGTAGGTCATAAGTAGCTAGACATAATGGAAGTTGTAACAAATTACATTTCCTCGTGGCCATTTTATTTGAGTCATAAGTAGCATGACACGATGTATAGTAGTAGCATATTACGTTTCCTCATGGTCATATGAGTTGGTTCATTACCGGGTATACATGATGGTTAGTTGCAAGAAATTACTTTTCCTCGTGGCTGTCTTCAGGTAGGTCATAAGTAGCTAGACATAATGGAAGTTGTAACAAATTACATTTCCTCGTGGCCATTTTAGTTAAGTCATAAGTAGCATGACACGATGTATAGTAGTAGCATATTACGTTTCCTCGTAGTCATATGAGTTGGGTCATTACCGGGTATACACGATGGGTTGTTGTAAAAAAGTGCTTTTCCTCATGGTCGTATTATTTAGTTAATAATTGGCTATACATGATGAACGAAATGAAAAAAACATTATGTAGCGAGACAAAGTTAAGACCATTAGGTCCTAACTAACCACATGATGGGTAGTTGCAACAAGTTGCGTTTACTCATGGTCATATGATTTAGTTTATAACTATCTATACATGAAGGGTAGTAGTAACAATTTACATTTACTCATGATCATATGATTTAGTTCATAACTGACTATACATGAAGGGTAGTAGTAACAATTTATATTTACTCATGGACATATGATTTAGTTCATAACTGACTATACATGAAGGGTAGTAGTAACAATTTATATTTACTCATTATCATATGATTTAGTTTATAACTGACTATACATGAAGAATAGTAGTAACAATTTATATTTACTCATTGTCATATGATTTAGGTTATAACTGGGTATACATGAAGGGTAGTAGTAACAATTTACATTTACTCATTATCATATGATTTAGTTTATAACTGACTATACATGAAGGGTAGTAGTAACAATTTATATTTTATATTAGTTTAAAAATATAAAATAATTTTAAACTAATATAAACAATTTATATTAGTTTATAACTGACTATACATGAAGAGTAGTAGTAACAATTTATATTTACTCATTGTCATATGATTTAGTTTATAACTGGGTATACATGATAGATAGTTACAACAATTTACGTTTAATCATTGTCTTATGATTTAGTTTATAACTGACTATACATGAAGGGTAGTAATAACAATTTACATTTACTCATTGTCATATGATTTAGTTTATAAGTGGGTATACATGATGGATAGTGATAACAATTTACATTTACTCATTGTCATATGATTTAGTTTATAACTGACTATACATGACGGGTAGTAGTAACAATTTACATTTACTCATTATCATATAATTTAGTTTATAACTGACTATACATGAAGGGTAATAGTAACAATTTACATTTACTCATGGTCATATGATTTAGTTTATAACTTACTATACATGAAGAGTAGTAGTAACAAATTACGTTTACTCATTGTCATATGATTTAGTTTATAACTGACTATAAATGATGGGGAGTTGCAACAAATTACGTTTACTCATTATCATATGATTTAGTTTATAACTGGGTATAAATAATGGGGAGTTGCAACAATTTACATTTACTCATTATCATATGATTTAGTTTATAACTGACTATACATGAAGGGTAGTAGTAACAATTTATATTTACTCATTATCATATGATTTAATTTATAACTGACTATACATGAAGGGTAGTAGTAACAATTTATATTTACTCATGGACATATGATTTAGTTCATAACTGACTATACATGAAGGGTAGTAGTAACAATTTATATTTACTCATTATCATATGATTTAGTTTATAACTGACTATACATGAAGAATAGTAGTAACAATTTATATTTACTCATTGTCATATGATTTAGGTTATAACTGGGTATACATGAAGGGTAGTAGTAACAATTTACATTTACTCATTATCATATGATTTAGTTTATAACTGACTATACATGAAGGGTAGTAGTAACAATTTATATTTACTCATTATCATATGATTTAGTTTATAACTGACTATACATGAAGAGTAGTAGTAACAATTTATATTTACTCATTGTCATATGATTTAGTTTATAACTGGGTATACATGATGGATAGTTACAACAATTTACGTTTAATCATTGTCTTATGATTTAGTTTATAACTGACTATACATGAAGGGTAGTGATAACAATTTACATTTACTCATTGTCATATGATTTAGTTTATAAGTGGGTATACATGATGGATAGTGATAACAATTTACATTTACTCATTGTCATATGATTTAGTTTATAACTGACTATACATGACGGGTAGTAGTAACAATTTACATTTACTCATTATCATATAATTTAGTTTATAACTGACTATACATGAAGGGTAATAGTAACAATTTACATTTACTCATGGTCATATGATTTAGTTTATAACTTACTATACATGAAGAGTAGTAGTAACAATTTACATTTACTCATTGTCATATGATTTAGTTTATAACTGACTATACATGACGGGTAGTAGTAACAATTTACATTTACTCATTATCATATGATTTAGTTTATAACTATCTATACATGAAGGGTAGTAGTAACAATTTACATTTACTCATGATCATATGATTTAGTTCATAACTGACTATACATGAAGGGTAGTAGTAACAATTTATATTTACTCATGGACATATGATTTAGTTCATAACTGACTATACATGAAGGGTAGTAGTAACAATTTATATTTACTCATTATCATATGATTTAGTTTATAACTGACTATACATGAAGAATAGTAGTAACAATTTATATTTACTCATTGTCATATGATTTAGTTCATAACTGACTATACATGAAGGGTAGTAGTAACAATTTATATTTACTCATTATCATATGATTTAGTTTATAACTGACTATACATGAAGAATAGTAGTAACAATTTATATTTACTCATTGTCATATGATTTAGGTTATAACTGGGTATACATGAAGGGTAGTAGTAACAATTTACATTTACTCATTATCATATGATTTAGTTTATAACTGACTATACATGAAGGGTAGTAGTAACAATTTATATTTACTCATTATCATATGATTTAGTTTATAACTGGGTATACATGAAGAGTAGTAGTAACAATTTACATTTACTCATTATCATATGATTTAGTTTATAACTGACTATACATGAAGGGTAGTAGTAACAATTTACATTTACTCATTATCATATGATTTAGTTTATAACTGACTATACATGAAGGGTAGTAGTAGCAATTTACATTTACTCATTATATGATTTAGTTTATAACTTACTATGCATGAAGGGTAGTGCTAACAAATTAGGTTCCTCAGGGTCATAGAGATGGGTCTTAAGCGACTAGAAACGATTCAGTTTCATTGTCAGCAAATATTATATTCGGCACATATTATTTATAAATAATATGTTATATCTTTAAAATTCATAATTATTATAGAAACACATATGATAATAAATAACTGACAGTTGTTTTTGACAACTTACGAACTTAGTAACGTGTCACACAATAATTGGTAACTGTGAAATCCTCTCCCAACGATGATCAGATAATAATAATAATAATAATAATAATAATAACTTTTTTTATTGCGTCAGACAAAGTACATTGTATTGCAATAGTCATAAATGTTAATAAATGTTTAATAAATTAAATAGTCTAAAATTTTCCATTCATTCCATCAAAGTCACTTTCAAACATACAATTTTGCATTCAGAGGTCATCCATTCGAATTCTATCCACTTACAGCTCTGGTCTGTGTGTTCACATGGCCTCCCAGTTGTGTGCCATAAACGCGTCTGTACTATAAAATGCTTCTGTAATCAGAACTTGCTTCAGACGCGTTTTGAATGCCTTGAGCATTGGGGCACTTTTGACCGAATTTGGCAGACTGTTGACAAATTGGGCTCCTGCCTGTGAAGGCAAACGCTCATAAACTACCGTTCTGTGTTTACCAGTTCGGTAGTTGTCTCTGTCTCTAGTTGCATAGGAGTGTATGTCACTACCTCTTATGAGATTGCACTTTGATTTGAAAAAAATGCACGTATTCAAGATGTAGAGACAGGGTAATGTCAACAGTTTCAAGCTTTTGAAAGCTGGTTTGCACGACTCTCTCATGTGCAATTTTGCGATGGTTCGGACTGCCTTTTTTTGAAGAATGAAAATTCTAGAAAAGTATGCGTTTGTGCAACCTCCCCACAAGGCCAATCCATAGGAAAGGTATGGGTAAATTACTCCGTAATAAGCCGTCATCAGTACCTGAGTCGGGCAGTATTCGGATAGTTGTCTCAAGACATAGATGCCTGAGGTTAGTTTTAAACACACACTGTCTACGTGAAAACCCCATGTCAACCCTCGATCCAGGTGTATTCCAAGGAATTTAGTCGAGTAGACTTCTTCAATCTCAGTCTCATCCAACATGACTGTGGGACTTTGATCTGAATCGGTTTGGCACAAACAAAATTGAACAAATGACGATTTTGCAGCGTTTGTTCTGAGGTTGAGCTTTTGGAAATGTTGAATGGCACTGTTGAGATCAATGGAAATTATCTTTTCGAGCTCTTTGGTAGAGTTCGCGCTGAAACAGAGAGTCGTGTCATCAGCGTACTGGACGAGTCGCCCTTTTTCTACTGATGAACCAACATCGTTAACATATATCAGGAAAAGGAGAGGACTAAGCATGGAGCCTTGGGGGACTCCATTGTAAATTCTCTCTTCTCCCGATCTAGCATTAGAAATACTTACAAATTGAGTTCGATGACTGAGATACGATTGAATCCACTTAAGTGGCACTCCTCGTATCCCATAGTATTCTAGTCTGTGAATCAAGGTGCTATGATCAACACAGTCAAAGGCCTTTGACAAGTCAAGGAACACAGTGAGTGTCTTTTCTCGTCTTTCAATACCCTCCACTATCATATCGACCAGACGCACAACTGCATCTATTGTCGATTTACCACCTCGGAAACCGAATTGGTTATTTGATAGTAGATTTGACCTTTCAAAAAAACTAACGATTCGAATAAGGAAAACCTTTTCAAAGACTTTACTGAAGGCCGGTAATATTGAGATTGGACGGTAATTTTCTGTTGAAAAAGGATCGCCCTTTTTGAGAATCGGGGTCACTTTTGCTTTTTTGAGAGCGGAGGGAAAAGTTCCCGAGTTAAAAGAGAGATTAATTAAATGCTCGAGTGGCTTCAACAGGTGGCTCGAGCACTGCTTGAGAAGCTTCATAGAGACGTTATTTATGTCATTCGATAATTTTGGCTGAAAGCCACCGATAACTCTGGAAATTTCTTCTTCTGTTACTGGTGCTAATGCCATGGATGCAGCTGGGCTGGGCAGCGAGAAAGAGAGCGGCTGATCGTTAGGTGGACAAAATCCATGGTCAGCTCCAACCGAGGCAAAAAATCTATTGAACTCACTAGCGACCCTGAAGGGATCGGTAACTCGTTCGTTTCCAATGTGCAACTCAATTCGTTTGTCAGGTCGTGTGTTATTATTGTTTATTATGCTCCATGCTGTTTTTGATACATTTTTTGAAGTGAGCAATGATTTGGTGACATCATAAGCTTTTGCGGCTTTGATGACTTTTCTGTACGTTCTTTTGTAATTTTGAAAAAATGTTTTAAACGTTACATTTGAGGTGTGTTTGATAGCTTCGGAGAAAAATAATAACTTTTCTCTCGAGACCTTTGGTAATCCAAGCACACTTTTTTAATCTTGGTTTTTGGTTAGTTTTCTTTAAAGGACAGCTCACATTCAGATGAAAGTTAAAAGCTTGTTCGAAATTTTTGAATTGAAGTTCCACAGGATCTTCTAAGTTTAAAAAACTCCATTTTTCACGCGTAAGTTGAAAGTTAAGTAGCGCTATGTTTGCGGGTCTCGTATCTCTGATAATTTTATGAATGGGCGGATCCCGTGGTGGCTCAAAACCACTTATGATAGCCTGTTGGCCATAATGGTCAGAAAATGCTGTGTTGATCACAGACACCTCTATCTTAGTCAGGTTTGTAACAATGTTGTCGATAGCTGTGGCTGAGTGGTTCGTTACTCTTGTTGGTGAGTCGATCGACCAAACAAGACCGAATGTCCTCAACAGATCTGTGGCCCGTTGTGTCATGGGATTATTAACGTCTAAAATATCGATGTTAAAATCCCCCATAACCATGAAATTTTGCTTTTTTTGCGTTACATCAGCTAACAGCTTTTCAAATTTTGACAAGAAAGAGTTTTCATTTCCGCTGGGAGCCCTGTATGTTCCAATGACAATCAGTTGTGATTTCTTTATTCTGATGTCTACCCCTGTGACTTCAAAGTGTTTGTCTGAGGAGTCAGTTAGTGTGTGATGAGTAAAATAAAAGTTTTGTTTCACAAAAATGGCCACCCCTCCACCTTTTGTGGAGGATCGACAGTAGTAATTTGCCAATTGATAATTTTGAATTTTGAAAAGTTGAATGTTGCTACTGTTGAAGCCGTGCTCGGTAACAACAAGCAGGTCGGGATTGAGTTCCTCGCACATGAGAGTTAGCTCATCCACTTTGTTGGTAGCAATTTGTGCGTTCTGATGCATCAATGTAATTGTTTTATAAGTTTGACTTTCGGAATTTTGTTGTTTTGAATTTCTTTTGGAATGAGTCAGTGTCTGTATTCGGCTATAATTGGATCCCCTAAAAAAACTGTATTGGTTGTTTTGGCGTCGGTCTGTCTGCTGGATTCTATATTAGGTGCGGTCGTGTATCCACTTAGATGTTTTTGTTGCTGGTGGAGAGAAGCATAGGTGGTGGTGTGCTGTGCAGCAGCCTCAGCGTACGATTCGTACGGCAGCGTGATGGGATCCGGTAGTGCTGATGGCAGTGTAGCTGGGGTTGGGGCAGGTCTCGGCTGAGGACGAGGTAGTGTACTCATGCATGCTAGTCTCTCTGATATGAGGTTCGCCAGAACTTCCTTCCCACTTGCTCTTAGATGAAGCCCGTGAGCGGTGTGGTGGTGTCGTCTAATGCAGGTCGTGTTGAGTAACTCCACACCCTGAATACGGTGACACAGCTCAGCCATGTAGCGGTTCACTCGGCCGACGGTACTGTGAATGGGGCTCCTTGGGTCGAGATCAAACCTGGCTGTCAATGGTACCACTAGGAGTCTAGAGGTCTTTCTTATGGTAAGCATAATGTCCTCTATGTGGTTGAAAATGGTGTTCTCACGCCCAGATTCAGACATTCTGATACTATTCCAATTGATTTTTAGTTTGGTAGAATTCCATCACTAGGCCTAATCTGAACTCATTCATGACTGAACAAATTCTGAAGCAAACAGTTATTTTCCGATTATTTAACTGGGGAAACGACGTGACAAATTCTTCCACATTGCAAGAGTTACGTTATCATTATCATGAAGTGTTTAAAAGTATTTAAATTAATGTAGTTCGTGTTATTATTATTACATGACCAGAGTTCTATCATTGGTCATCAAGTTTATAAACAAAATGTGCACTACGAGGAAGGAAGTTTTCTAGGAACAAATTAAGAGATCAATTATTTCAGTTCTTAATCAGCAAATTTTTTTTCATAATAAGTATCAACATGTAATAGTAGTATTTGAATATAGCTTCAAATTAATACAGATACAATTAAAGAAAGCGTATGAACAGTATTTGTATAATGAATTTGATAAATTTTTTTAATTATTTTTTTAATGTTGCTAATAAAGTTTGATATATAACAGAGGAAACATTCCAAAATGCACATTTCATTTATTTAATAGTGGTGCACTGGTTTCTTGCTCGGTGGAGTTTGAGCTTTTCAACATGTACAAGCATTTTGAGCTTACTATTTAACCACGTAACCAAAACCTTAACCATCGGCCTTTTTTGTTACATACTAGACAAAAACAATGTGGCCAAATTTAATTCGACGTTTCTCTACACCAATCCAGACCACAGAATCATTGTGAGTGCCCTCTCATTCTCTAAACTGACATATTTATATCAACTTGCATACGTTTCTTATGAACACTAATAAGAGTGGCAAAACATAAATAATACTGAGAAATTGTGAAAGCCTAGTTTGAAATATATTTTCATTTACGAATTCAAAAGTAATTCATTTATATAATTATATAAAAAGTAGTTAGTCATTTATATAAACTATAAAGTTAGGGCTTTGTGCAATGTGCAAACCCTCCTTTTTAAAGATAAATTTTACTTGTTTTGATTGTAATAATGTAATAATTAATTGTAATAATTGGTCGGTAGCGTAGTTGGTTCAATCCCAGCTTCATGTGCTAAAGGTTCTCAGTTCGATCCCAATCAGAGTCAATATATTTTGAGAGGGATCAGCTGATAACCAATGGCTGTTCATTTGTCATTGGGCTATTAATTAATGACACTTTCTAAGGAATAGTCGGCCCTAGTTTTTAACAATGACTACATTCGCTCATCTACACTCTTCACACTCATTCGAAATCCATATTCGCCCATATCTTGACGATCGGCGTCTTATGAATAAATAAATAAATGTAAAAGAAATTCTCCAAGAAATAAGTGTTCATTTTCTTCTGTTGTTAAAAATAAAACCAGATGAGCATTGCTTAGATTGTTAAAAACTCATAAACAACTTTATTTTCATTCAACATTTTTTTGAAAGTTGAAGATATTGGTGTTTTGGGGAGAGGTGGTTGGAAGAGGGACGTTTAGTAAGCAGTGTATTGAATGAATCAGCTGTTCCATTTCAGTTGAACACTCAGCCAATATTTCTCGCTTTCAGAATAACAATCGTGTTCCCTGAGCTCCCTCGCGTGTTACATGTGAACGTGATCCTTCATGTAGAGAAACGACATGTGAGACTTCTACAACTTTAGGTGGGCGTCAGCTCTATGCAACTAATGGGTAAATAATTTATTGATAAAAACAACGTTGCAGATTTAATATTTGTTAACAAACAATTGTTTTAGACAATATGCAGACATTTCCTGTGTAGTACAATATGTATGTCCGTGCGGTTCATAGTAGTCCTAGTTCGATTTACTGCCATATATTTTAGCATCCAAAGTGAATCCAATTATGTTCATACGTCGTCTTTGTCAACACCAGGAAATTAATTATCCTCATTTTCAGGTAAAGTTAAGTTGAGTAAAACACGTTTGTATTACATAAGATAAAATTTAAATAATTTGAATCGTGTTTAGAACGATATTAATAATCTATTATAAAGAACCCTTTAAAATAGTCTGCAATTAAAAATGCAAATCAAATTGTAAATAAAAATTGTTAAACAAATTCATGCTGCTTACTTTAAAATCGTTAACTAAAAAAATCAACAGCATTTATTTTCGAAACTTCAGTTTTTTTCTGGGTATCAAAGTTATTGTTGAGATACCTATTTCTTGTTGAGAAATATGAGGAAAGTTTTGTAACTCATACTTTGACACCTTTTATCATTTCTCTAACTTTCAGTGAGTCTTCTTTCAGAATGAAAGATACTTAGATAATCAGTGAAAACTGTAATTTTAAGTTTAACATTTATAGCTTTAGGTTAAATGGTACTTTATGAATGAAGCATACTATTTTAAATTGTTTAGTTATGATTTAAATACTCCTATACTGTAGAATTATCATTGTTTTATAGCAGATTCTTTAAAATGACTAATAAACATCGCCAATTTAATTTTTTGGGCCCTAAATGAGAAAATGTAATTGCTAATATTTTTATATAAAAACGTTTATCGATAACGAGTGAAAAAACCTACTTCCAATTTATTTACTTAAAATGGTTCAAACACTAAAAAAGAAAAATATCTTCAGCTCTCAAATTGGAATTCTTGTTTGGATATTATTATTATTAATATTAATAAACTAAGTCAATCATGTCTCCGATGCAATGTGTGCTTTTATAGGTTTTTATTTATATTAGGTTTACTTCAAACAAACCACTAATTTTTTTGGCACAGAAATAATATGTACCCGAGTTTGAAGGTTGTTTTCTAAAGATCTAGGAGTCATAGGAACAATCTAACTACATTATTGTTTTCCTCGTTTAATTATACGTTATGGCATATGCATTAAAAAAAAAATTATTACACGTTTTAATTCTAGTTCGATCAAAAAAGTGCCAGAATTTTAATCAGTACATTGTACATGAAATTTATACCGTTATTACTCAAAACTCCGTTATGTATCGTAGTTATATTTTGGTACGTGGCTGATAGGAATATTTTCTATAATTTTGGTAAAATTTAGACTATTAACTTTTAAAGAAAACAAGTTCTTATCAATGCCTTCCCTCAAACATTATTTTCTTGACTTTTAAAGGTTATAAAATTAATTACTTGGTCTTATTGTAGCTATTAAGACTTCCATAGGTTTAAGTTAATGCAGTGATTTAAAATCAATTTAAATCTATTTAAAATAACTGAAAATATTTAATTGATAAATTTAAATATATTTAAATTAATATAATTTCACTGTATATATTAGTACATATGAAAGTAATGCATCGAAACTATTTTTGTCATAAGGATTCTTTAATTTTCCTACCTATAGGAGTCAAGTGGTCCCTAACAATGTTTATTATTATAGTATAAGTATTATACAATAATATAAGATAAGAACATTTTTCTTCTCGAAAAGTTAAAATCCTAAAATGTATAAAACTTAAAGAAAACATTACTACCAACCAGATATAAAAATATACATGTGATACATTAATGGGTTATTAAGTAATAACGTGTACATTTTATGTACAATGAAAATTAGTTAAATTTCCGGTACTTTTTTGTTCCAACTCGGATGAAAATCATTAAAACTTGTAATAACACTTAAAAAGGTTATAAACAAAATTACGTATGGTGTATATAATATATATATCATATATATCAAATATATCATAATTTAGTAATTACGACATGTATACTACATGACTTGTGATGTTTCAATGGAAATCAGCGCCTTCAATATCACAGATGCATGAGGTTCAGAGGACTTCTCGTGACTAGCCGACTATATCATAACGTACAATTAAACGAGGGAAATAATGGTATGATTAGATTTTTCGTATTCCTCTTAGTTTCTTAGAAAATTGCATTTAAACTCGAATGTACATAATTTCTTCACCGACAGTAGTGCTTTGTTTATATGCTATACGTTTTGTCGGGACAATGCCCAGCCGGCAGTGCGATACTTGGCTACATTTTAAATATATCTCGTAAACTACAATATAACTACAAAGATAATTAATTATGATAAATTATAAATAGTATAAAAATGCTTACCTAAGCTTTAATTTCTTAACATTGCCCACCTGAAACAGAAACAAGACTTACTTTAAGCACAGTGTAAAAAATAAATTAATCCAATTCTGTTAAATCAAACGTTTTTCCAAACTATACCATTTAATATTTACTTACTTCAACTGGTTTGTTAAGAGTCCATTGGATGACTAAAAAGTTATATAATTTACGAGCATTTATCTACCTAAATAGTTGTAAAACATGTGAGAAAGTCAAACAATTAATTGATTTACGCCTTTTCATCAAATAAACATTATGTGCCCGTAATGAATTGGATCATACAAAATGTTTACCGGTGGGTAAACTAGGTTATTTACGAACTGTACCTCAAAAATATAATGAATAAACGGGTAAATACGCACCAGACAATTATTCCCCACTAAATATACCCCAAAGAATAACATAACATTATTATTATTTATTCAAGATACAGGATGTGCCTAAAACTTGGTTCACTAGTTCGAAATTCGGAATTTCCAAAAGTAAAAATACGTAATTTTATTAATCTATACGTGATCTGCAATAGACAAACACTTTTACTACAGATCAACATCTTTTCAAATTTAAATATTGAGGCTTTTTCTTGGAGAACTAAGTTTTGTAATATCATTCACTTCCTATACCATTGTGCATAGTCATTCCATAGTAAAAAGGTTAAACAAATGTTTAAATTTTCATTTTTTGAAATTTTAACAGCTCTGTTCAACATTTTCCAAATAATTTTTTGATTAGCACACAATACGTTTTGGTACATATAACAGTACAAGTGAACATCACACAACACGTACCGTTATATTATAATAGTAAAATAACAATAAATGTTATATTACAATAACATATATGAATTAGGATATCACTGTAGAGTTAGCTTAGCGTTTTAGTAAATAACGACAAATCTCTATTTACCATATGAAATGTGTGTTATTTGGGTTTTAGTGGACTCGATATGACTTTATTAATGAAACATTTTTCATTCTGAAAAATTCATTCTTTAATGAAAATATCTAACATATTTACTTTTATGAGGTTACTTTCTACAGTCATTATCAATTGGGGTTTTCTTAAAAATGATTTAAAATATTTGGAATTTTAAATAGGCCTACTAACAATTCCAATTTATATAGTTGGGGAGAATAGGTCATTTATTAATACGAATTAAACATCAAAATTTCTACCATTGGTATCATAAATAAGAAACTTTACCAGTTGTTATATTTATTGTAAATGTTGGTATACTTAGATGTTGTATTTTTGTATCTGAATTTTTAGACAAACTTTAGTAATTAGTTATGTTTTGATATGAAACATTTACATTTTAACTTGCCAACTTAAAATTATTCTGATGAGATAATGTGTAACTTTACAAGTGAATAATTTATGTTTCCTTTCTTTTGAGTATCATCAATAATAGTTCTATACTTTCAACTAAGGATGAAACAAATGAAATACTTAGTTAATAGATAAGACGTTCTGGTAACATTATTATTTTATGAAAGGAACTGTTTTATCAGTTCACTGTCAAAAGCACAAAGCTTAACAGAAACTGGACATAGAGTCTGTCAAGAACACAACAGAAGTCATAGCTGTTGGCTGTCTCACTTAACACGTCTTCTATGTCCCTTCTATGGACATATGTGTAGTTAACAGCGTATCAGTTGAGCGTTCATATTTGTTAGCTTTCTTCAAGGCCCTTTTCACTTAAATAAATCAATACAACAATTTAAATATTTGGCGGTATATATGCCGTAAGTTAATTCATTGAAATAAAAATGTTGCCATACAAAACGTTGGACTTTTTCTGAAAAAAAAAATAAATAAATAAAAACAGTCCTTATTACTAATTATATTTAATATATAATGATTTTTTCAATATGAGCTCCTAAAAATTCTTTCCTTAATCATGACACACTAACAGTTTTTACAATAACAAAAGCTGCAATCAGATAAGAACATTATTATATTTCTCATCGTCATCTTAAGGAATTCTCGCCAAAAGTCATATGTACGTAGGGCAGATAGGATTGCCCATTGTGAATTCGAAGGTGAGATGTGAGGTTAAGTCAAAGACATTATTACAACGTATAGACAAAGTAAACATATGTATAACAACTGAGTAACGTATTGTTAAATATTATTATCATAGTGTTAATAAAATACTATGATAATAAACACTATGCTGTGTATGAAACCATAAGAAAGTCATATATCAATTAATCTATCAAAGCCAATCGATTAATTCTTGTACGCTATAGTATGAATTGTCAAGGAAATTACTCTTTATAGTCTTAAATAAGAATAGCAATGAAAGAAATTTTGAGTTTAGTGATATATATCAAGTATTTAGGTCTCAAATATTTGATTGGAAATGCAGAGAAAATATTGAACCAAAGGCCGTTGTATAAATGTCGTTATACAAAGTTTCAGCGTGTTCATTATTTTTATTTACAGCACGTGTGATTAACTTATTATTAAAAGAATCTTTAATGTAAGTTTCTAGTCTTACCCAGGTATAGAGCTTTCATAAATGTTAGAAGGAGTTTTTTGCATACTCTAAAATCCTTAACAGGTTAAGGTTGGTACGCCTGATTAGTACTGACGTTTTAGTACTAACGTTAGTACCAATCAACAATACCAAGGTAATGCGTACTAGATGTACATTTGTAATGCTACAAGTATAAGTTATGCATACAGTAGTGTAAAATGTGAAAGCACTCCCGACGATGACCTGATTTTACCACTGAAGAAATAACCTTTATCTTAATCTGATTCAGATAGGACCACTTCCTGACTCAGATAGGCCTGATTCGATAGTCTGGTTGGTATTATTGACATGCCTGCCCACCCATACACGTACATCGGTATTGACCCACCCGCCCACCCATACACATACAATGATATTGTCCCACCTGCCCACCCATACACGTACAGTGGTATTGCCCCACCCACCCACCCATACACATACAATGATATTGATGTGTACACAGGCAATGATGGTGCCTGGGATTGTATTGAGAAGTGTTTGGTGCATAGTTATTAAAAATACTGATATTTCGTTTTACATATAAGGATTCTAAGATTTGAAAGGATGGAAAATTATAAAATTCAAAAAAAAAACATGATAACAAGACTTGTTGTTTAATATTACAAATTATATAGTTGGCTCGTTTTGAAGCTTAAACTAAAGAATGTTCTTGTTCCTTAATTGTCTCAGATAGAAAATGCACACGATTAGTTAGAGGATTCCATAACGGTGTGCTTTAGAAGGGTGTGCACGAGATTGTACGAGCAGCCCGCAAGATACACAAGGTTGGGTGGGAGTCATGTATAGAGGGGAAGATAAGATTATCTGTTAACAGTTGTAGGAACAAAGTGGAGTTGACAGCAATCATGCCTAAACATTGCGTGTTAGATCTTTAGACTTAGGTAAGCTCACATGTTAGGTTTTTTCACACTTATTTTTATGAAGAGCAGACAGAACGGGCTCCACTAAAAGGTCTATGCATGAAGGCTGGCTTCGTCAGTAGTCAGTTTACGATGAACAGATGTGACAATCCATTTTACGATCTATGCATGGTGGGAGGGTTCACTTACAGTCGTATCTAAGAAAGGGAAAAAGGAACGCCCTTTACAAATCAAGGGGATCAAAAGAGAATGAATGGTCTTGTAATAGTAGTGTGTAGGAGATGTGGCTGGTTGGATATGTAAACAGGAATATGTGAAAGGATGGAAGGGAAGGGAAGCAGTAATGAGTACAAAGGGTGGGTGCGAGGGACAGTCCGTTAAATAATGGGTGAGAAAGTCTGTACGTAGTAAATTGGTAGAGTATTGTACTGATGAGCAACGTTGCCGCAGTTAAGTTACAGCAATTTAAAACCATGTTCAGTTTCTCCCCCTGTTTCCGAAATTCAGCTCCTCACTCGTCATTATCCGTAATTCCATTAGCTCCCACTCTCCAGTCTCCAGGTCTGATTACATCCCTTGTTGTACCTCGTCAGTATCTCCCACTCTCCAGTCTCCAGGTCTGATTACATCCCTTTTTGTACCTCGTCAGTAGCTCCCACTCTCCAGTCTCCAGGTCTGATTACATCCCTTTTTGTACCTCGTCAGTAGCTCCCACTCTCCAGTCTCCAGGTCTAATTACATCCCTTGTTGTACCTCGTCAGTAGCTCCCACTCTCCAGTCTCCAGGTCTGATTACATCCCTTGTTGTACCGCGTCAGTAGCTCCCACTCTCCAGTCTCCAGGTCTGATTACATCCCTTGTTGTACCTCGTCAGTAGCTCCCACTCTCCAGCCTCCAGGTCTGATTACATACCTTGTTGTACCTCGTTATTATTGTACATGGGGTATTAAAAGCCAATTAACCATACTTTTGGAGGTGTTACTGAAAAAAATAGGAATAAATAAATAATTGTATATACGCTTGACATTTTATTTCTGTAACATCAAATATTTATTAAACATTTAATTTTTCTCTTGTATGACATTGTCGTTAGAATTGAAATGATAAAATAATGTTACGTGCCACTTTTTACTGTTCCTTATGAAATAAAAGTATGCTACACTTTAAATTAATTAGATCTTTCGTGTTTTAAAGATCGATATTTATAAAGAGTTTGTGATACTAAATCCGAACATAATTAATCCAAATTCCATTACTCTACAGAATTACAAAAATTGTAATATATGTGGGTTTCAAATAGATACTATTGGGTTTTGAAATGTTTTCTACTATTTAATAAAAGATAGTGTAACATGACAAGCAGACAGAGGCTACAAATATTGTCATTCTTGCTACTGCCTTGTGGATCAGCCGATTTACTGTCACTCCTTTTACGACTTGGTACTCACCAAAGATATAGCTCGATATTGTAATGCCACCTTCATATTTGTTAAGTTCTTATGTGTCCATTTCCAGATGGTATGTATAATTTGCTCCTCATTTTCATCTTATGTACGGAGGTCTGTTGTGTTTTTATTTTTTAATTTATTAGTGTTCTCATGTCATATGTTATTGACATTATTAAACTTATCAGTACAACATATTCAGAGTATGAAATTAACTACTGTACATCATTATTGCTATAAACTACTAATTACTTAATTGTAGATTAGCTAAAAACTAAAACGGCTAACGACCGCGTCAAGCTATTATTTATACCACTAAACGTTTCGCCCATGCTGTTATATGGTATCCTCAGGGTTGTCTTATACCTAACACTTTGATGCGTTTGTTACTATAACCTTTGTTCAAATCACGGGAGGTCCAACTAAACTCTCTCGTTGAGTTTTGAACCGTTGTCCCATAAAAACTTTGGAATAATTAAAAAAAAGGTCCACTGGCGAAAAAAAGGTCATAACAGTAACATGACTTTCCTAGGTGTATGATTGAGCTAGATACCTCCACCAGCTTACTCACACATACAATGAAGATAATATGCATCCAGACGCACTTCTGCTTAAAAATTACTTTTAAACAGAAGACAAAACTCTAAAGAGACCAACAAGTGTTACCTTTTACTCAGTCACAAACAACTTATCAGTTTAAACAACAACAAAAATAAATAATAATCTTAAATTTGAACCCAAGTTTTGTAGTATAAACCTTCAGACCTTCGTTATATTGTGTACCATCCATAGATATATTAAATAAGTAAAGCTTTATCCAAATCCAAAGTATAATGAAATGATAAAATGGTTACAATTAATATTCGGAAACCTTGAATCTCCTGAGTTACAGTAAGGTATAAAATCTTTGTCACTTTCGGAAAAGAGTCAAAATACTAAGGTAACTAAAATTTACACCGTTAATAGCATTTATGAAAGAGGATATAGATAAAGGAACAGCTAATACAGGAGATTGTTTGTGCAAGTTAATTTGATAATTAATTTCTTCTTTCACTATAAAATACAAATTAGATCAATGTAATACAGGATGTTCTTTAATGAACTATCCAGTGACCTAGATAATATCTTTTTAACATAAATATAGGCATAGTGATTAATACGGAAAAGAGATGAATAATTTAATATGATATAAAACTATATATATTATTAAAATGATAATTGTTTAAATCGTATCTTTTGACATTTAAGTTAAAGTCTATCTATTAAAATGTAAAAATGTACGAAAGAGTTTAGTGGACGAAGTCTTAGACCGGGATAAATGTGTATGCTACACAACCATTTGTCATGTGGTCGGAGCCGACAGTTAACTAACTTGAACACTTCATGTCCTCTCTGTCTCTTACCTACCACAGTATCGTTTGGATAAAGGGAAGACACGTGTGTCTACTACACGACCATTTGTCTTGTGGTCGGAGCCGACAGTTAACTAACTTGAACACTTCATGTCCTCTCTGTCTCTTACCCACCACAGTATCGTTTGGATAAAGGGAAGACACGTGTGTCTACTACATGACCATTTGTCTTGTGGTCGGAGCCGACAGTTAACTAACTTGAACACTTCATGTCCTCTCTGTCTCTTACCTACCACAGTGTATTTGGATAAAGGGACATGTGTCTGCCACACAACAATTTTGTCATGTGGTCGTAGCTGACAGTAAACTAACATGAACTTTTACGGTCAGCATTGTGCCTATCACAGTGTTTGCTGTGTAAGGGAAAGACATATTTGTCAATTGCACAAAAATTTATCTTGTGGTTGGAGCTGGCAGACAAGTAACTTGAACCATCCCTTCATGTCTTTCTACCGATCGGAGTGTCTGCTGACCAACTAAAAGACACATGTGTATGTTGGACAAACTTTTCTCTTGTGGTTTGAGCTGGCAGATAAGTAACTTGAACCATCCCTTCTTGTCTTTCTACCGATCGGAGTGTCTGCTGACCAACTGAAAGACACATGTGTATGTTGCACAAACTTTTCTCTTGTGGTTGGAGCTGGCAGATAAGTATCTTGAACCATCCCTTCATGTCTTTCTACCAATTGGAGTGTCTGCTGACCAACTAAAAGAAACATGTGTATGTTGGACAAAAATTTCTCTTGTGGTTGGAGCTGGCAGATAAGTAACTTGAACCCTCCCTTCATGTCTTTCTACTGATCGGAGTGTTTGCTGACCAACTAAAAGACACATGTGTATGTTGCACAAAAATTTCTCTTGTAGTTGGAGCTGGCAGATAAGTAACTTGAACCCTCCCTTCATGTCTTTCTACTGATCGGAGTGTCTGCTGACCAACTAAAAGACACATTTGTATGTTGCACAAAAATTTCTCTTGTGGTTGGAGATGGCAGACAAGTAACTTGAACCATACCTTCATGTCTTTCTACCGATCGGAGTGCCTGCTGACCAACTAAAAGACACATGTGTATGTTGCACAAAAATTTCTCTTGTGGTTGGAGGTGGCAGATAAGTAACTTGAACCCTCCCTTCATGTCTTTCTACTGATCGGAGTGTTTGCTGACCAACTAAAGCATTGATTTTACTATACATAGAAGATAGTTCCATCCAATGTTAAATTTTGAGGCACGGAATATGGGAGCGACCGTGCTGCAACCTGTCGTCAATCAAGTTAAAGTCAATCAAAATCAAGTCTTTCTAAGTCACCGATCGTAGAGATATCGGCGAATATGAGGGATGAATGAGTGTAATGATTGTAGATGAACGAGTATAGTCATTGCTACTATCTGAGTTAAACTTAACTCAGGTAGGACTATTTATTAATAGCCAAATAGCCACGGCAACTATAGGACTTATGGCTTTACGTGGAAACCGAACCACGTAGTATTGGTCTGATTTTAAGCTAACTGACAAGTCTGACATTCAGTTCTCTTCCCCACACAACATCTGGACCCTGACTACCATCCAACATGGACACCCTAGACTTCTTTAATAGTGTCTAAGTCGATGGCAACTATTGACGCCATGGGAAGTTAGTGAGGGAAGTTCGCCTTTAGCCACTTTGTGGAACTCGGTCTACGACCTCACCAAGGGACTCGGTATGATTTTAGCTTTTTGGGGTAGTGGAGCCCATAACAATGGTTTTCGGCAATTAAGCTTTACAGTATATATGATATGTATAGAATTAAGAGAACTTTCTAATAATTTCTAGAACTTTATGATCTAAAATGCCAATGTTCAATATTTAAAAATACAAATATTGAGCTATTTTAAAATACTAGGTTTAAAATGCAACAATAAGTGTCACAAAATAAAAAAGAGGTAGTGCCTTAAGTATGATGGTTTCGAAGATATTCCTAAAAGCCTACAATTCAACAGTTGTGAGATATTTCCCTCCGACTACCTATTTCCGTAAATGATTGATTTAAATTATTTAAAACTAGTTTTAGGTATGAATAAAAAACTAACAGGAATGTTAGTTTTTAAAGGAATATAATGTGAGTGTTAAAAATATGAATTTTGGTCTTCGTTAACTAATGCTTGGTTTTGATCAAAAAGTTTGCTAATTTTTTATTAAAACTATACTGATAATTAATTAAAGACAGAGAATACCCAATTTGTGGAACTAAGATAAAATCAGATATTTTACGTGTAGTGTTTTATATTTTTAAAGTGTATATTACTGTATAAATAATTACATGTTGGTTTTCTTATTGGTAAAATATTTATTATTTCATCCGTTTTATAACCACAAAATTACATCTACATTACAAAATACTTAAAATGTAATATACCTGGGAGTGTAATTAAAGTATGTTTCGGTAATTATTCTTACCAAATTTTCACGGTAGGAATTTACCATACAAAATAGAAATTTATCTTGTGTCAGTTAAACTAGTGGACCATAAAACTGAGACAAACTAAGTGATGTAATATTTTGACGTTTCATCTACCACCACAGTTTATATTAAAAGGAAGATCATGTTACGAAAATTTACAATATCATTAGTAAGATATTGTATAACAAGTTTATCTAGCGTGAAGAAAATACCTGTTACAAAGATAGGTTTGATGATGTGATAGCATGGTTAACAGCGCCATAAAAGTTGAAAGCATGCTCAGGTGCAGACTGGTTATCAGAACCATTCATTGGCTGTTAATGACATTTTAAGACTTTTAATATAAATTAATGAATTCATCACTAGGCTAATAGGAATTATACCAAAATACTGTAAATACACATTAATTAAGATATAATATAGTAATAAATAAGAAAAAAGTACATACAATGTGTAATGACAGTTTTAAAATGAGTGCATAAACTATAAAAAAGCTTTACATTATTCACTTTTAAGTATATTTTTATCAAATATGAAAGCAGGTGAATATCTAATTTTTTTAAATATGTTATTTTATTTATTTATTATTACTAAGCGTTATTCAATTGAAGTTAATGCATGTGCGAAAGAAGAATAACATTTTAGCGTTTTGACATCAGTTAAAACTATAAATACATTTAAACGCTGTAGTAGTAACCCACATGGACATGTAAGTTACTTATCAATTAATATTACATAAATTCCACCAATAATGAGTTATTTAATTTCACGATACAGTATTTATTTCGGTGTATTGAATGCTTAGTTTCAAGAACCTGGAATTGTTAACTCTCTGACTATAAACGTCCTTGACTTTAGATTCTGAATGGTCTAGGTTTTAAGCTACAGATCTATTTAATTTTGTCCAATTGGTTTTATGATGGCATTCATATTTGCCAAGTATTGTTACATGACAATATTCTGCCAATGTGAATAATTAATGGATTGTAAATAGAAAATACAGTTTTACTCAACTAGCCTTATTCTAGATTCATAATTCAATTCAACATCCAGAAATACAAAACATTTACCTGAACACTGTAAACTAAACCTACTCCACAATTTTCTACATAAATATTTATGATAATATTCATTTCCGGTTATGGCAGTACTTTGTACTTTATATTTTTTTTTATATATAGACGTTGTCAATGTTATGTTTTAAATTTCTTATTAGTCTAATGGCTGGCTTTTATATTTGTATATTAAGTGATAAATCTAACATCAGGCTTATTAATAGTTATATTAATATTAATATTAATTAACTTAGTTTAATTAATTAATTAATTAAATTAATTTAGTTATATTAATATTAATATAAATATTAATAGTAATAAAAATAGCCACAGAGGTACAATTCATTACAAACTTGAACAGTTAAGTATATTCATAGTCTTACACATAAGCTGGATTGATGGAAACTAGTAAATATTTCTACTATCGGGAAAGTCCCCATGTAAAGGAGATGTTGTCATATACGTCATCTCATCATAGTAATGGTAGGCAGGTCACCTCCCATCAAAACCGAGTTTTAACAACTTTGAATACGTTAAACATTTCATTAAGATCAAGACAAAGTATTTACTTCGTGGTGCACGTATAAAGATATGCTTTGTATTGAATACGTTAAACATTTCATTAAGATCGAGACAAAGTATTTACTTCGTGGTGCACGTATGAAGATATGCTTTGTATTGCATACGTTAAACAATTCATTAAGATCGAGACAAAATATTATCTTCGTGGTGCACGTATGAAGATATGCTTTGTATTGAATACGTTAAACATTTCATTACGATCGAGACGAAATATTATCTTCGTGGTGCACGTATGAAGATATGCTTTGTATTGAATACGTTAAACATTTCATTAAGATCAAGACAAAATATTTTCTTCGTGGTGCACGTATGAAGATATGCTTTGTATTGAATACTCTAAACATTTCATTAAGATCAAGACAAAGTAATATCTTCTTGGTGCACGTATGAAGATATGCTTTGTATTGAATACGTTAAACATTTCATTAAGATCAAAACAAAGTATTATCTTCTTCGTGCACGTATGAAGATATGCTTTGTATTGAATACGTTAAACATTTCATTAAGATCAAAACAAAGTATTATCTTCTTGGTGCACGTATGAAGATATGCTTTGTATTGAATACATTAAACATTTCATTAAGATCAAGACAAAGTAATATCTGCGTGGTGCACGTATGAAGATATGCTTTGTATTGAATACGTTAAACATTTCATTAAGATCAAGACAAAGTATTATCTTCTTGGTGCACGTATGAAGATATGCTTTGTATTGAATACGTTAAACATTTCATTAAGATCGAGACAAAATATTATCTTCGTGGTGCACGTATGAAGATATGCTTTTTATTGAATACGTTAAACATTTCATTAAGATCGAGACAAAATATTATCTTCGTGGTGCATGTATGAAGATATGCTTTGTATTGAATACGTTAAACATTTAATTAAGATCAAGACAAAGTATTATCTTCGTGGTTCACGTTTGAAGATATGCGTTGTATTGAATACGTTAAACATTTCATTAAGATCGCGACAAAATATTATCTTCGTGGTGCACGTATGAAGATATGCTTTGTATTGAATACGTTAAACATTTCATTAAGATCAAGACAAAGTATTATCTTCTTGGTGCACGTATGAAGATATGCTTTGTATTGAATACGTTAAACATTTCATTAAGATCGAGACAAAGTATTATCTTCGTGGTGCACGTAAGAATATATGCTTTGTATTGAATACGTTAAAAATTTCATTAATATCCAGACAAAGTATTATCTTCGTGGTGCACGTATGAAGATATGCTTTGTATTGAATACGTTAAACATTTCATTAAGATCAAGACAAAGTATTTACTTCGTGGTGCACGTATGAAGATATGCTTTGTATTGAATACGTTAAACATTTCATTAAGATCAAGACAAAGTATTTACTTCGTGGTGCACGTATGAAGATATGCTTTGTATTGAATACGTTAAACATTTCATTAAGATCAAGACAAAGTATTTACTTCGTGGTGCACGTATGAAGATATGCTTTCTATTGAATACGTTAAACATTTCATTAAGATCAAGACAAAGTATTTACTTCGTGGTGCACGTATGAAGATATGCTTTGTATTGAATACGTTAAACATTTCATTAAGATCAAGACAAATTATTTACTTCGTGGTGCACGTATGAATATATGCTTTGTATTGAATACGTTAAACATTTCATTAAGATCAAGACAAAGTAATATCTGCGTGGTGCACGTATGAAGATATGCTTTGTATTGAATATGTTAAACATTTCATTAAGATCAAGACAAAATATTATCTTCTTGGTGCACGTATGAAGATATGCTTTGTATTGAATACGTTAAACATTTCATTAAGATCAAGACAAAGTAATATCTGCGTGGTGCACGTATGAAGATATGCTTTGTATTGAATAAGTTACACATTTCATTAAGATCAAGACAAAGTAATATCTGCGTGGTGCACGTATGAAGATATGCTTTGTATTGAATACGTTAAACATTTCATTAAGATCAAGACAAAGTATTATCTTCTTGGTGCACGTATGAAAATATGCTTTGTATTGAATACGTTAAACATTTCATTAAGATCGAGACAAAATATTATCTTCGTGGTGCACGTATGAAGATATGCTTTGTATTGAATACGTTAAACATTTCATTAAGATCAAGACAAAGTATTATCTTCGTGGTTCACGTTTGAAGATATGCGTTGTATTGAATACGTTAAACATTTCATTAAGATTGAGACAAAATATTATCTTCGTGGTGCACGTATGAAGATATGCTTTGTATTGAATACGTTAAACATTTCATTAAGATCAAGACAAAATATTATCTTCGTGGTGCACGTATGAAGATATGCTTTGTATTGAATACGTTAAACATTTCTTTAAGATCAAGACAAAATATTATCTTCGTGGTGCACGTATGAAGATATGCTTTGTATTGAATACGTTAAACATTTCATTAAGATCAAGACAAAATATTATCTTCGTGGTGCACGTATGAAGATATGCTTTGTATTGAATACGTTAAACATTTCATTAAGATCAAGACAAAGTATTATTTTTGACCAAAACACTTCTTATTTCTTCTCCGTAAACTGTTCATGTTCCGAAATATTTAGAAATAAGTAAAAAGATAAAGATAGTTTTTAAAACATCGACTAGGACATTACTAGAACTGATAAATAAGTTAAATTTTTATAAAAGTTGTAATTTCTTTACAAATTTTACATTTAATAGGATATATGAAATGTGTTTTGTTGTAATATCAATTAGGACTAAAACAAAACTGCTAGCAGTGCCTTGCTATTTGTATAATGTGTACTTGATAATTAAGCTTTTATTTCCTTGATGTTCTGTCTTAGTTGCTAAGGTGCCGTTTACTTTGCTCTTTTGCACTAAATAAAGCTGCTCCTGTCAATAATGTAGAGCCGTGGATAGATTTAAAGGAATATATTTATTTAACAAGAAACTTCCTTTATGTTAGGTCACTTCTACAATACTTATAAAAAGAAGGCCTAAACTATTGAACTATTATGGTTTAGTAATGTTTATTAACAATTTTTTTAAACGCAATCAATAAAAATAACAAAAATGAGACATGCATGAGATTCTCTTTCAAATGCAAACAAAAATATTTTATTTTACTCTACAAAATATCAAACTTGATCCTGTAGAATCATATACAAGTTTAGAGTTAAATCCGCAAGTTTTTTTTTTTTTTAATTCGTATGAATAACGGAAACAAGAGACAAGAATTAGTTTCAAAAAGGTTATCATTGGTGATATGTTAAATTACTATGAAGTTATTGTGGCATGGTTGGGCATGTTGGAAGCGTGTGTTCGATCTAAGTCACGACCGACATTGTACATGTAAATTTCAACATCAATGACTGTCCGTTACTTATCTATCATTTAGATACTATCACAGATGACCTAATTCCAGGTTATTTTAGTCGACTCTGACCATTGTTAACCCTGTTAAATGTACGTAGTTTTAAATATTACCGTCACACGTCTTAAAATTATGTCACATCATAAATGGTTTGTTAAATTATCAATTAATTATATTAACAGTAAAAAAATGAATAAAATTAGTTTTAAATAAATGTTTTATTGTATCAAATTATTTTACTGTACTGTAAAATAAAATTTTTATTTTCATTGCTTTAGAAAGTTATTTTATAAACATGCTTTGTCTTATATGTTATAATATGAAATACTATTATTATGACTTTTTTACATTTTTGGAGATGAGAATTAGGTTCCTTTACATGTTCTACCCGTTCTTGAACGAAAAACAAAAAAATCGCTCGATTTGCAACAGCCACCTACCCATACACTTACGGAGATATTGAATTTATAAAGACAGTGGACATTGACCAACCCTCCCACCCATACATGCATGGTGGAGGTATTGATCCTCCCGCTGACGTGTACAGTAATACCGGGTATGGGTGGGCGGGAAGGCCAATGTACGTGTATAGGTGGGTGGGCGGGTTAATACCACCGTACGTATGTAAGAGTGGATGGATCAATATTACTGTACGTGTATGGATGGGTGTATAGTGGGTGGAACAATACATGTGTGGATGGATGGTTGATTAACTTGTATCATACCTATATCTCTATACCTGAGTATTGTTCGCGTGTGGCTTGGTACAAGTACTGCGTAGTTCTACCCTGTTTGTGGTTTGTTCCACTACTGAGTATTGTTCGCGCGTGGCTTGGTACAAGTACTGCGTAGTTCTACCCTGTTTGTGGTTTGTTCCACTACTGAGTATTGTTCGCGTGTAGCTTTCGCAGGTAGGGCTGCCATGGGCAGACGGACTTGTCTTCCCAAAACCAGCCAAGTGGAGGCTTAGATATTTGATGTTTGGGACAGGTATTGTGTTCTCCATGCAATTTATGCTTGTCAGCTCAAGTCATGTACTAATTTCACAACTTGTATGAAGCAATACTTAAATAAGTGTCAAAATATTGGTCATTTACAATCTTGAAAATAAAATAATATAAAAAGGTACTAAATAAATGTGTGACTTAAAAAAATGTGGAAAGTTAAAAAAACATACCCATTTGTTGAAATCATCCACTCCTACACACGTTGAGACCACCAAATCCCTTGGAGAATCGACATGCAATCTTTGACTACATATTCAATTCTCTGCTTGGTACAAGTTCTGCGTAGATCTACCCTGTTCGTGCTTTGTTCCACTACTGAGTATTGTTCGCGTGTGGCTTGGTACAAGTTCTGCGTAGTTCTACCCTGTTCGTGGTTAGTTCCACTACTGAGTATTGTTTGCGTTTTCTTGGTACAAGTGTGAACAGAATCACTAGGTTAGTTGAACAATCTTAAAACGGATAGAATAAACATTATGATCCCATGTGCTGATCAACAGCTTCTCCTGAGGTGCATGTATTTACCATAGATGTTATCAACTATCAAATCAAAGAAAATACTCAACTAGTTTTTTACATATAGGATTCTAACTGGAGTTGGCATATGAAATTCTTATAATTTAAAATAAAACCTGAGGAATTATCATATATGTGATATTTTAAAGTCGCAGAGAATTGAATATGTAGTCAATGATTGCATGTTGGTTCTCCAAGGGATTTGGTGGTCTCAACGTGTGTAGGAGTGGATGGTTTCAACAAATGGATATGTTTTTTTTAACTTTTCACATTTTTTTTTTAAGTCACACATTTATTTAGTACCTTTTTATATTATTTTATTTTCAAGATTGTAAATGCCCAATACTTTGACAATTATTAAAGTATTGCTTCATACAAGTTGTGAAATTAGTACATGACTTGAGCTGACAAGCATAAATTGCATGGAGAACACAATACCTGTCCCAAACATCAAATATCTAGGCCTCCTCTTGGCTGGTTTTGGGGAAGACAAGTCCGTCTGCCCATGGCAGCCCTACCTGCGAAAGTTTCTTCCTAAAAGCTAAGGCAGTTTTTAAGTAAAGACTTAGTGGTTATCCATATTTTATTGAAAGTTAAATATTTTACTAGAGTTAATTGTTTATGATTGTTGTTAAAGATTAAAGATTTTATTTTAAATTTTGAAGTTTAATTATTTTATCAAATTAAATTATTCCGGGTTAAATATTTCTGTTAAATTCAATCGTGGGCTTTACACGTTTTATTTGATTCATCAAAGTTAGTAAAATTGTAGGATACATTCCGTACTAAATACATTTCTGTAAAAAATATAAAAAAGGTATATAATTTTATCTCTCTATACTTAATAATAATTATTTCTTTTTTAAATTTGATATTGTGTTAAATAGTCGATTAGAAGATTCAAATTATATTCAAAGTTATTGGGCATCTTATTTTGTTATTGCTTCAGATAAACAATATTGTGTCTTATATGTTATTGTTAAAAATATTGTCTTTAATAATCGTTCTGAATGTATTTTTTATGTGTATAATAATAATAATTTAGTATTGTCTTGTGTTTTGGATCAAGTATATTAGTCTAAGTTTTATCATGCTAGGATAGTTATAAATATAAGGTTTTAATTGATTGTGACTGTGTGATTACGCACACAGTCTGATTACTGCTAACTGTGTGATTGTGACTGTGTCATTACGCACACAGTCTGATTACTACTAACTGTGTGATTGTGACTGTGTCATTACGCACACAGTCTGATTACTACTAACTGTGTGATTGTGACTGTGTGATTACGCACACAGTCTGATTACTACTAACTGTGTGATTGTGACTGTGTGATTACGCACACAGTCTGATTACTACTAACTGTGTGATTGTGACTGTGTCATTACGCACACAGTCTGATTACTACTAACTGTGTGATTACGCACACAGTCTGATTACTACTAACTGTGTGATTGTGACTGTGTCATTACGCACACAGTCTGATTACTACTAACTATGTGATTGTGACAGTTAGCTTACTGGATTATTTTTTTCATCCAGTAAGCTAACTGAATGAACAAAATTGCACGTCACAAAATGCCCAGAGGAGACCTAGGTATTTGGTATTTGGGGAGAAATGTCGCTAGATCCATGTATTCTGCTGACTGTCAGCTCAAGTCATGTAATAATTTTACAACTTGTATGAACACTTGAAGAAGAGACAAAAGTATTGGGCTTTTACAATCTTGGAAATAAAATAATATAAAAAGTTACTAGATAAATTTATGTTACATGATTAATATAATAGAGGAAATATAAAAAAATGACTAAATCTTTCAGTTAAAATGAATCAGGTTGAATGAATGTTTCTTTAATACAGGTGTGTTTGTAACAGTGACAATGAACTCTACTTTAAGGTACCTGATTTTGCTCACTTGACCATATGTACATTAGGTTTATGTTAAAATGAACTTCAGATCTAAGATTAAGGCAGTAGTTATGGTAACGTTGTTAGAAGTTAGGTGTTCGGTGATCTAGGCAGTTAACAAGGAACGGTCGACGCCACACTATTATCTAATATCTTGACGACTCAATGATAATAACAATGTCTAACTATTAACGAGGAGCATAAGTCATACTCAGTTATGCCAATATCAGTAAATACACAAGCAATTTAAACCCTAGATTATTTTGTGTTTATAAAACCAATGCTTAAAGTTAAGCAAATATATTAATTGTAGCCTACTGAGTAGTTAAATTCAAAAGAAAATATTTCTTACTAGAGTTTTTTCTAAGATCGGTTATTGATATTATGTTTGACACAATAACTCTTAGTAATGTATTTGTTACATAATCATATGCCAACTGTATACAGCCTACTGGCTACCTTATGTATCGTACTGCCTACTGCCCCCCCCCCCTCTCTCTCTTTCTCTCTCACTCTCTCATTAAACGATTGCATAACAACGTAGACGTGTTTTACTAATCCCCCTGACCATCATCATTAGTACATATCTAAAAGGAATGAGTATACTTCAGTTTGTTTTCAACTCAAACAATTACATTTTCCCATTGAGAAACGTGATTATATTAGTCTTTCATATTTATGTCTTTTCATTGTTATAACAACAAATAAATACATTTAGACAACTTTCTGTACAAACTTATCAGGACGTTAAACTGACTAATCACAATTATACAGCTATGAATTTAACTGCTTTGAATTCGTAAACAACTAAACTACGTTACAGTCATTCAATTTATTTAATGCAGAAAAAGAATCTGTCTTCAACAATACAGTTTTTTGTGAGAAACACAATTCTCTCAGTTTACAGTTGATCGTTAGCGGTGACCTCTCCAAGGTGTTGTAACTCCAGACGGGGAAAGTTAATATTTAACTATCAATTCCCTAATGGCATCTACCTAATGACTTGAGGCATCAAATATTACAGCATGTTTGTCTCATTACAGCTGTCGATATTGAACTTTACAACGCTTGCACTTGTGTGTACTTAATGTGTGTACTTAGTGGACTGGGAACCAGCAGTAAGCGTACTTTGATTGCCGGCAATTGCTCATTTTGTCATAATTAGTTTTATAACATACAACATTTACTCAGTGGGTAGGGTCTCAGACTGCGAAGTTAAAGGTTGAAGGTTTGAATTGTTAACAATTAACGGTAGTTACCTTCTTCACAGGTCCCGCCTCGTAAGCCCGGCAACACTGTGTCACTGCTCCCTCCCCTTCCACTGCATGATATTAAGCATAGCAATGCTTATGATGATGGTAATAAGCATGCTTATTACCATCATCATGTTAGTGCAACAGGTTAGATGGCGTATCTCTATCAAATCTCAAGTTAAGGAACGGTTGTGTCATCTTGGCATAATGGAAGCCGAGTCAATTATCTTATAGAGGTCCCGCCTCGTAAGCCCGGCAACACTGTGTCACTGCTCGCCCCCCTTCCTCTTATATTACCATCATCATGTCAGTGCAACAGGTTAGATTGTGTATTTCTATCAAATCTCAAGTTAAGGAACGGTTGTGTCGTCATCGCATAATGGAAGCCGAGTCAATTATCTTATAGAGGTCCCGCCTCGTAAGCCCGGCAACACTGAGTCACTGCTCGCACCTCTTCCTCTTATATTACCATCATCATATCTGTGCAACAGGTTAGATTGTGTATCTCTATTAAATATTGATTATAAAAACATTTTCAGAACACATTCCACCGATTGTTCATTTTGATTGTACGTCTGAGGCTAGAAGTGGGTTCCCTAAAAAAAGTGGAGGTTGTATAGCATCAGTATTTTTAGTGAAAGATGTAGGCGTGATCGCTGACTCTGAGGTAATCCCCTTCACTGCATCCGCGAAGCTGTCATAGTCTGCCTTGGTGTTTTGGGTTGTCGAGGTCGGTGTGGAGGTCGGTGTGGACGCCGTTACTGCGGGATACTCGCCCGCAATACTGTAGCTTTTCTGCCATCATCCTTGCTAGAAGTCGCTTTCCGCTCATCCTCAAGTGGAGGCCGTGTCGGGTGAAGTGGCGGCGTCCAATGGAGCCGAGATCCAGAAGCTCTACCCCCTGCAGACGGCTACACAGTTTAGCAATAAACTGGTTCACTGTTCGGACTGTACGGTGTACGGAACTCTCGGCGGGTAGGTCGTATCTCGTCGGCAGTGTGGCGACCAGCACACTAGAGGAACCGGCGAGTTGTCTCAGTTCCAGCTCCATGTGGTTGAGTATCGTTCTCTGGTTGCCATTCGACACGTAATTTGTACCTGCAAAGAGTATGCAGCAGTCTCCGACAGAAGTTATGTCAGCAGGTATGATGTTCCGAAGGCCAGCTCCCGGTGCACAGAAACCTGTCACCCGTGTTCTAGAACCCACGTCGTCTTGGAGAAGCCTGGATAAATTGCGGATGTGGCTGTCACCATAAATTGTTATTGTCTTAAAGGATGTCAGCTGACACCTGGCACAGACAACGCCAGTGCAGGTTTATTCCAACTACACATTCTTACGCTTTGTCTTATCATATTATTACTGTACTTTTAATTGTTTTTGTTTTATATCATAACTATAGATTTTTTTTTTATTAATATGCTTGTTTTGTTCAAAATTGTAATTACATATTATAAGATGACTTATTCTATTTTTTGTTTATTTTTTATTCTGGAATATCATTCGTTTATTCAAACATAACTCTGTGACCCAAGAGACAAGGTTAACGATGTCCTGTCGCTCCAAAGATGTACTCGTAATGTTTCATAGAGCCATAAATTAATGATAATAAACGTTTATAAATCAAGCCAAAGCATAATGCTGAAAGATGAATCACTTGTTATTTCAGTAATTATTATAAAAGTTCGTATTACATTTTGTGACCCACACCTCCACTATGACCCAAGGAACATTTTACAAAAATTGGTTAGAAATATGTATTTATTCACATTATGATTGTTTTTTTAAATAAACTACAGTAAACTTTATCTTCTTCTTACAAGAAGCTATTTGCTCTACTTATGACTAACTGTCATTCTTGATTCTTGTGTAGTTTTTATCTTTAGTTACATTAAGGTAATTGAACATATTATTTCATATTACATTATACAATCTTGAACATTAATGATATATGAATTGTATATACGACATCAGTTTTGTAATAACAGCCATCGAATTCAGTTTCCAATGTATGTACTGTATAATAAGACATCCTATGGATGTATACTCTATGATACATATAAAAAGCCTGATACGTACCAAAAACATGATTTTTCTGATTCACAAATATGTATGCACACTCACTCAGTAGTTTTTTTTTCTGAACTAGTATTAATATTTTATTAGTATTAATATATTTTATCCTTATTAATGATTAAAAAGTATAAAAAAAGTGATTTTTACATATTGTAATGTAAATAAAGAACCAATCGGTATTTATTTTGCTAGCAATTACCTTTTAGTTACCAAAATGTTTTACGAAAAACATCTTATAACAAGATATAAAAATAATGTAGTTCTTAGGTTGTTAGCCGTCCAGACAAAGTGTCATCTTGCAATAATATTCGTTCCCGAATATATAACATTCTTAAATAACACAAACAAGTCTAAACCGAAGATGTTTACCTACCATCTGGTTAAACCTAACGTGCCAAAAAAGAATATAATTAAGGATAGTTGTTAACTCACATTTTTATCAAAAGATTGTTGTTGTTGGTTTTATCAACAGTAACAAAGTATCCACTACTCAAATTCACAAAATAGAAAATCAATATTATAAAATAATCAAATTAATCTTTTTTCCTATCAATTAGCTCATTTCCATCAAAACCAAATACTTAGGTCTAAAAGCGAAAGATATACATAACTGGTACATCAACAAGATGTATTTATATTCAAGTATAAGCCCCTACATCAAAGGCGATGTATTCAAATGTATTCAGGGACCGTAAGGGTTTCTTATACTAAAAAACAAAAGCCAATTCAAAGAGTACTCCTTACATAACAAATATTATATTTTTAGCCATATTGTCATAAATTAGTAAATGAGTTGAATATATCAGAAGCTCATCTATATTGAGTAGCATATTTCTTTAATAAATTCACCTTAGTTGATTCTACTGTAAATCTTGTAACTTTAGTAAAAAAACACACATATTTTATCTTAAATACCTCCTGGAAATAAACAAAACCATCGTAATTCCTAAAATAAAAATATTGTATATGATTATTTTGAGGATTATATCGTTGCAAGATAACTGAGCCTGATCGCAGTGCTGACGTAAAAACAAGACTAATGGAGCGTATCGCGACATTGTTTCTGCTGGCACACGTATTTTGCCCTTCATTTGTCTTTTGAAAACAGTCAGGGAAGGTTCGTACATTGTCTTACGAGGGTTGATTTATATTAAGATTTAAATAGTTATTGAATAATTTTAAACAATGAACTTACTTTATAAAATATGAAGTATTTAAAAGTGTGCCATTGCTATACTTAATATCACCTCTAAATTGTAATTTAATCGATAACAATTGTTTTACGTATTTATAATAATAGAATTAAACAATTTATGGTATGAAAATTCTAATTTTAAAATGCTTAAATATATAATACAGTATATATATATATATATATATATATATATATATATATATATATATATCCTTATTGGTATATAAAGTAGTTTGGGCCCAGCAGTAGTTTGGACCCACTGTGCGGCTGGGGTCAAACTGCTGCGAGCATATACCAATTTCGAATATATAACTTTAGACGTTCAAAGCAGATTGGGCTCACCTATCTGACAGTAGTTTGGCCTCATAAACATGTATGTTCGGGGTAGTTTAGGCTCACGTAGTCTACCAGTTAAACCTCAGCAATTCACACGGTACTTTTGCCTCAGTATTTAATATGAGTACAGTAGTTTGTCCTTACCTGTCTAAGCAGTTTGGACTCATTCATTTTGGCACAACAGTACATAAGCGCTAAATATTTACTAACCAATGAATGTATTTGTCGTTTATAGGATATGATTTTATTTTCGATTTGTTTTTCACGTACTGCTCTATCTTAATTCCTGAACTATCATTCCATGACACACCCATTCATATAGATGCAGTGGTAATAGTCCTCCCACCCACCCATTATTGTACGGTGGTGATGAGCCACCCACCCACCTACCCTCTATCTGGTTCCCTAAATAATACAAGTACAAGTATGGGTGGTTGAATGAGGCAATACCACTGTATATAAGTAGGTGGGTGGGTTAATACCACAGCGTGTATGTATGGGTCAATACCACCTTATATGTATGGGTGGGTGGGCCTATACCTCCGTACTTGTAAAGGTGGCTGGAAGGTTGGTTCGTTATCACCATAAATGTATGAGTAAGTAGAAAGGCCATTAGTCTACTACCGTACGTGCATGGGTGTTTGAGTAGGTCATTTTCACTATAGTGCTTGGGTAGTTGAGCACGTCAATAGCGTCGTACGTGTTTGGATGGGCCAGTGGGTCAATACCACCGTACGTGTTTCGGTGTGTGAGATGGTCACTATACCCCATTCGTGTTTGGATGGTTGGACTAATACTACATACCTTACGTGTATGGGTGGTCGGATGGGTCATTATCACTGTAGTGTATGGGTGGTCGGGAAGGTCATTTATCAACGTACTTATATGTATGGATGGCCGTGTTATTACAACTTTACGTGGTGTATATGAGTGGGTTGCAGGGTGTTCACCCCCGTTCGTGTATGTATGTTGGGGGTCCGTACGTTTAGCGTGTTAACCCACGCGCCGCAATCATAGGGCGATCAAGAACGAATCTTAACGCCCCGCCACCCTAAGTTTACGATAATACAGGAAGACTACTCATGCTACCCACCTATCAGGTAGAGCTTTAGTGATTATACCTGCTGTGTTGATTTTATTATGTCTGTGTTGAACAGAGGTGTTTGTTGCTTCCGTACGTGTATGGATAGGTGGGTGGATCATTACCTCCGTATGTGTGTAGGTGGACCTACGTAACATTTAACGTCTGTATGTAAAATATTACATACATAGTTACTGAAATGTGTTAAGCGCAGGAGATCTATGTAAACAAGTAGAGCTAATCTTGAAAACTAACTTAATTTTCTAAGACCCACACCAAAAAGTATATGTAAATAGTTTTGAAGAGCCATAACAATTAGAAAACGCGTTTTTTCCCTTCCTCATTCACAACAAATCCGTCAATTATTTTATACAAAACTCAGGTTTATGTTGTTCAATTCTTTTCTTAGCCGAGGTGAAATTTTAATAAAGCTATATGGGAGGCATTTACATTAATGCTCAAAGATTGGTTCAGATTAATACCTCATTTAACTAAGAATCGCGATCGTTCCAGAAACCTTGTCGTATCCACAACAAAGACGTGTCTCTGTTATAAAGTACTTAAGATATATAACAGGATGGATCCATAAATAAACTTAAATGCAAATAAACTAATGAGTAAACTGGCAAATGGGCTAGATAGTCTTTCATCCTTCTCAATTTGCAAACTACACTATGTGAACCAATTTTGGTCACTAAGATGCGATTTAGGTTAAATACGTAGTTGCAAACTGCTGATGTGTTGGCTAAATATATTCCTATTCTGTAGACAAATGTGGTTAAGAATCATTGTACAAAGAACTACTCAATCCTCATTGATTAAACATTATACTTGTCGCTTGCCCCTGAATCACTATGGTACTTCGCATGTTTAACCAAATACCATTCACCAATTTGTATGTTAAATCTTATCTATAATATTTTAAGAAAATTACCAATACACAAGATTGTATGAATGTAAGGTACTAAGAATAGTTGTATATTGGATATGACTAAAAGCCCTTATGTCCTAACGTATACGTCTATCATGAATTCCTCCCTCCCTGTCTTCCTATATAGGCCTACAATAGTATACTTGTCCATCTTCCATTTGAAAAAATACCCTAAAAAATTTTGTACAAACAGAATCTACATGAATGTTAACATTCAAACTGTTGTCAATATTTAGGGAAGAATATGTTGTCCCCAAGAAATGTTGTCTGGGGACATGGAACTATAACATCATCACCAATGAATAAGGCAACTAAAGGAGTCTTCCGATTTATCGCGTAGTCAGAGTCACGCAGTATCAGTCTGATTGTTGTCCAACTAAAACAAATTCTTGTTCTCAATTCTCCTCCTATAACACATTCGAAACCTGACAAAGAAATGAGTTTTCAGATGTTTGCGGAGACATATGTAGTAGATGATACGAAGTTTATAAGTACTCTTTTACACAGTCATTATAAACTTCTTACGTAATGTTCACGTTTTCATATTTAAAAAAAGGATCATTAACTCCTTTTTAAACAATAAGTTTAAACAAATAAGTTTTCAGACAGTTGCTAGACATCCTTGTGCCGTCAGATATAAAACTGTCATACAATGCATATTGCCAATCTCTGCTTTTGTGTGGGAATATAGCTTGGAGTGGTGTTTTCAAATCAATACTCGGTTCATTAAACGTCATAAAATTTGATAATAAAACCGCAATGGGTGAAAATATAAGCTATCTTATAGACATTTTACTCGAAGAATTCAAGGTATTATTTGTTCGACAGCTATAATAAATTACTCCATTTATACTCTTAAAACACACTTTAATAGTATTCACAGTCAACTACCACAATATTATTTTACTTGATATTCTCAAAACACTAACATACAAACGGATAGACTTAAAAAGCGTACTCATTAACCAACTTTTATTTCATAATGTAATACCTTTTTAGAAATATTCCAAATTAACTCAATGGATTTCAGAAACTTAAGCTCTTAACGTACAAAAGGAAAGTAACTGCATGGTTGTTGACCTTGGGAGAGGGTGCATCGGAGTTGATTATCAAATCCAGTTATTGATAACTAACATTCTGGCCTCTATAATATATTCACCACTCAACCTCTTGAGTGGTGATACCTAATCAGACATATTTGCTCTACTATAAATTTGTCGTGTTTGTTTTATTTTTTCCCCCTAGTTCTCTGACCTTAATTATATTCTTGTTTATGACTTATTCCAATTTTCTTGCACAGTAACCGTATTTTTTCTATTAGCTTATATTATTCGCTTTAAAAAATCACAATTATGATAACATTTCTAGATAGATCCATATATTTAAATTGTAACATATCCTTGCTTGTATATATTACGAATTTTACAAGAATTCAATTATTTCTCATTCATTTGTCTTAAATAAAAATAATCTTAATAAATGACTCATGCCCACACACAGCTATTTATCTATGTGGGCATAATTGTTTTCTCCAATGTAAAATATATTTTCTAAACTATGAATTATTGTTTGTAAATAGTAATGTATTATAATTATTCCTTTTGTATGTAAATTGGAGGATTGGGCTTATGTTTTATTTGTTTTTTATATTTCTTAGGCTTCCTGTATATTGGCAATTATATTATTCAATTGGGGGAATTGCCTGGAGTGTAAAAGAGTTCTGTTGCAATTCGTTGCTCAAAATAACATAAAATGAAAATTAGTCTTGTTAGTACATTGATAATTCTACTAATATACAAATAAAAATAATAGCTTGTGAGTTTCAAACATAAAACACTGATAACAAATTTTAAAGACTTGTATAAGTTAATACATGTCCAACATTTTAAAGGTTTTTCATAATGAATGACTATGAAATTAGCATACTATCAATCTTCCACCAATTACTGAAATAATTTTAGAACTATTGATTGTTATTGATTCCTGATTGTTGTGCTGTAAAAAACTATTACAAAAAATTTATATACACACACAACAGGAAGTAATGCGATAATTTTTAATATGGTCAGTTAATTTATCATGATAGGATCATGCCTATAGTAATTATGAAGACACCTTGCAAGATATCTCCTGTATGTGATATTATTACTTATTTATTTCTCTTTAAATACAGGGCTGTACATGTGAAAAGTAATTTTCTTATCTACTAAAAAAGCTATTATGTAGTAAAAAATAGTGGAAAACAATATCTAACTTATTAAGTTTATTTAATGTAATAATCACATTTGAAATGAACCTAAAAAAATTTCAATTTAAGACTAATAATTTAGTTGACATATAAAAAAAACCAAATAATTGGATTCATAAGAATGGTACTCGTTATCAGCTGACTCTATGGCAGATGTGGCCAGTGAACATTCTGTCACGTGTTTGCAACTGTAGACGCATCAATGATATGATAAGGAAGTGGCCTTGCTTTCCCCGCGCTCGTCCAGCCACGTGTAGTGAGATCATCGCCACCTATCACAGACCTCTGAAAATTAGTAAGGCTTGTAACATGTTGAAATATACTTCATGATCCGCGAGAAAGGTATAATTTACCGTTAAGAAGGTAATTCCTGACCCTGTACTAAGATTCTCACCAAACACTCTACCAAAGAGAGACCGTACAACCTCTCCCGTGCTTCTATTATATAGATGGTCACCCACTCAACTTCCCATACATGTATGGTGATATTAACCCACCCGCCCCCCTGTTCACGTGTGGTTGTATTGACCCACCCACATACCCTTACACGTAATGATGGTATTTACCTACCAGCCTACCTAACATGTACGTTGATTTTGGCCCACCCACCCATATACGTACAGTGGTATTTGGTATTTATTGATCCACCTATCTACCCACACACGTTTGGTGGGTAATCCCACTCATTCAATCCATACACGTATGGTATTGGCCCAGCCACCCATACATGTGGCGTGGAATCGACTCACCTACCAACACATAAGCATACAATTGTATTTCCTGTGTCTCACCCACCCAACCACTAGTACATTTACAGTGAGTGATGACCCTCCTACCACTCATACACATGCAGTGGTGAGGACCTTCCAACCTACATAATAACATCATTATTGGTAAATCAGTACCATGGAAAGGAATGCATTGGAGAGTGGGTGAATCAGCACCAACGTATGTGTGTAGGTGGGAGGTTTGGTTAATTCCACTATCAATTCCACTATACATATATGAGCAGGTGAATGGAACAATGTACTGAGTAAATGGTTGGGTAGGTAGGTCAATATAATTGTACGTGTTGGGTGGGTGGGCGATAATTTACGTGCGTAATAGTGGTTGTATCAAATACCACTGTACTATTTTAAGAGTGGGAGAGTCATTTTAGTGTACAGGTGGGTCAATATACATGGTACCCAAGTTAATCATACAGGAACAGAGCTTGGACATTCTGGCTGCGATAGGGTATTTTTTTTAATTCTAAAAATACTCAAAAATAGCATGTGATTAACACGCAGCATAAGACTAGTGTTCTTTTGCTTTGAGGCCTCCCAAGGTCATGTTACGCTGCTTTCAAGGATCTAGTTTATCCAAGGCGAGTGTTGATTTAAACGAAAGGTGACTCATTTGATATATTTTTATTTGGATACCTTTCAGAATAAAAGTGCCAGGCTTCAGTGCGTTTGCAGGTAGAAATACCTTGCATGAGATCCATATCAGTCATATCTTGAAAAGAATAGTTGTGTGGCATTTTAAATAGAAAAAAAAACTGTTAAATATTCTACTGCACAACATACATATAAATGCTAAAACCTGAGTCTTTAGATAAAACCACTTTACATGGATGGGTGGGCCTTTAACCCTGTACGTGTACGTGTACAGTGGTGGGTGACCAATAGATTCACTACCACTGTACGATCACACCCTTGTCTCATTTCCTTTAATTTCTCCACCGTGTGTCAGCTTTCACTTGAACTGCCAATGCAGTAAAGGACTTGGATCTGGAGTAGTGTAGGAATTAATTGCTGAATGGATTTGAAAACAGTAAATTTATCACTGTATGACTTTGTCCTACTAGCCTATAACACAATTCAATGGTAAATAATATTATAAACTTATCTAATACCAACTTGCCCACCCATGCATGGATAGTGGTATTGACTCATCCACCCAACTATACACATACAGTGTTATTCACCTACCCTACTACACATAGAGGTTCAGAGGAATTTACCAACCAAACCCACTTATACTCTTACAATGGTTATTCCCAAAATCCCGTTGTCAGATTCCCAAATTGATCACGGTTGTTACCCAAGCCAGATCTGGCAACTCATACGCAAAATGCGTGTAAATCACGCGTTCAAAGGTCACCTAACTTTCTCATGCAAGAAAGTTCAAAACTCACGCAATTTAAAAGAGTCGCGAGAAGCTACAATAATATCACTATTCGTTGCTATTTGTCATCGGTAAATGAACAGTGACGTTACTGGGCGAGTGATAATGGTAAAGTTAAACGCGAAACTAACACATACAGTACAGCAATTAAATTATAACACTGTTTAAGTTTATACTTTACAAAGAATTGTCCTAGTTTTTCTTACAAGTAACATGCTCTTAAAACTGAGGTATCAACTCTGTATAAAAATCGGATTCCTTATAAATATATCTTTTTTTGTTACTCATGACGTAGTAATGATTATGTTAAGACCCTTATGAATACTTTTTCTATTTTCACGTAATCTCACGCATTCCTCCCCATCTAATTTGTCACATTTGAATAAGCATTTGAACTCATTACTTTACTTATTAAGACAACTAGAGCCTACGCACAGGCTACCTGCCCATGTAGGCTCTTAATTCCTGCCAATCGAACTTCAAATTTTAGTCTTATTTTGTTAGTGTATTTGATATCATTTGCCCTTTGAATGGTTAATTTTATGTTACTGATGTAAACTTCATTAATTATGTAAATTATCTATAATGTTTTGAAAATAAATATGATTTTTGATTTGAATTGTTAATCCCAATGTTACACAAGTTTATCACGATTGATACCCAAGCCAGATCTGGCAACTCATACGCAAAATGCGTGAGTATCACGCATTCAAAGATCATCTCACGCAAGAAACCTGATGTCAACTGACGCAATCACTATTCGTTGCTATTTGTCATCGGTAAATGAACGGACAGTGACACTACTGGAAGTTAAACACGAAACTAACACATGGAGTACAGTAATTAATTTCCAACATTGTTTAAGTTTATACTAAACAAAAAATTAGTATAGTTTGTCTTTCAAATAACACGTTCTTAAAAGTCGAGTACCAAAAATTTATAGTAATCTGATCTTTTTTTTGTGTTTCTCATGACGTAATATTGTGTCTGTTATAACCATTTGGATCGTTTTCTGTTGTTTTCCACGCAATATCACGCATTTCTCTTCATCTAATTTGGGAAACCTCCGAATTGATACATCTCAAGGTGACAGGTCTTACAGCTGATTACTGGTTGCTCTACAAACTGATCACATATGGAGCACGGGTGACTGGCTAGCTTGTGCAGTCAATTCAGTAAAACATTGATTTTTATGTATAAATGTGGATGTGTCAATCATATTCTAAAGAATACTAAGTCTAAAAGAAAGCTGTCTAGCGCGCCATATAGTCTCGAGGACAAAGATGTGACCACCCAGCCCACATGTGTGCCTGCGATTGTTTATATGTTTAGCTCGCTTGTAAACAAGGTAGCGCCTTCCATGAGCCGCTCGAAAATGTGCCCCTTTGTTATACATAGAACGACTATCGGGTCAGCCTAAAATTTATTATAATTCCTAACAACTATATTACTTCGCAAAATTAGTTAAATATTATACTTTAAACAGCATTTATAAGAAAACAAGCTGAAATATCTTGCTTCGCTACGTGTTGGTTCTCTACGCTTGCTTAACCTTCCCTCAGTGGGTTTCTTTAAATAAATCATTACATCAAGGTAAACACTTAGCCTGCTGCCGTTCTCGTAAATAAAATAGTTTTAATCTGTTGAAAACCCTACAAGTTTACTTTAGCAGCACGCAAAGTAGTTCAATCAAGCCAGAGTTAGTAGAAATAACCTTAACAATTTTGCAATAAAACCCAAATTAGATAAGCTTCTGGGTCATATTTATGTTTAATATAACAGCTGTTTTAAATTAATTGTTTTATACAATGTTGCTTTTATGAAAAAAAGGAAACGTTGAGTGGCTATTTATACTCCTTAGGAATGGAATTTCAAGCAATCCTTGATTAGTGGATCACTTTAATACAAATGCTAACTTCCCTTCAATTTCCATAAACATCTGTTCAATGGTTTAGGATATTTCATGTAGAATGAGTACATTGTTTTTGTATTTTATATATTAAGATTATAATATATAGTAAACGCTTTAAATTTGAAAGTTTCACAGAATCTAAACATTTATAAAACTATGCATTCAAAATGTAAATTCGTCCATCCTGAAGGTTTTTACTACTTGCGTCAAAACGTAGTTTTGCTCTCTGACAAAGAAACCTAAAAATTTTAAGAGATATCTGATTGATTTAAATAACTACTTTGATTAGCTATGGAACTGTTATACGCAATCAAACTTTCTGAAAAAGAACTAAATTATGCCAATTTAACTGTTATTCTGCAGATATTACAGATTATTGTTATTTTAACTAAATATTTACAAAATTCAGGGTGTTTCAGACAACCCGTGCAGTATCTCCTGTGGTTGATCCGGTTAAAATAGAGCTATACTATATGAAATAATGAAATTTATTTCCTGTACATCACAATTTACATTTCACAATAATAAAAGGAAATATCACTAGCCACGGTTCTAGTAATGTGGCCAGAGTTTGAAACAAAATAAATTTTCTTTAAAATTAAAAGTTATCTTTAGTCCAGTCCTTTGTAATTGACACTTAAAACTGTCGTTCCACGTACCGTCTATTTACAAACAATTATATATTTTCTGATATTATGCATATATTAAAAAGTAATTAAAAAATATTAATAACCGCAACTAACAACGATCAAAACATTTTCAATGTTAGACTTTCTTTCAGAATTCCTTACTATAAACTGTAAATCGAATAAATCTCATATGGCGAACTTCCCGAAATTGTTTTGTCGCTTTAAAAATACAAGGTGTGCCCTAAAATGATAGTCTGAGTTAGAATATAAAAAATCTGAAATAGAAACATCGGAAGTGTCGGCCCACTTCCACTGTACCTTCTGTATGGGTCTACATGTGAGACCACTACCAATGTATGTGTATGATATACAAGGAGGCCCAATTCCACTATACATATGTATGGGTCTACACGTGAAACCACTACCAATTTATGTGAATAATATACAGTAGGCCCACTTTCACTTTACAATTGTACGGGTCTACGGGTGAATCCAATACCAATGTATGTGTATAATATACAAGTAGGCAAACGTCCACTGTACATAGTGTTTGGGTTGACGGGTGAGTACACTAATAATGTACATTTCTTTAGTTGGAGGAGTGAGAAAACTACCACTGTATGTGTACGATATAAAAATAGGCCCACTATCCCTATACATATAATTGGGTCGCCGGGTGAGATCACTACCAATGTATGTGTATGATATACAAGCAGGCTCACATCCACTATACATGTGCTTAGGTCCCCGGGTGAGACCAATAACAATGTAGGTGTATGAGATATAAGTAAGCCCACTTGCAATATGCATATGTTTGTTGCCGGGTGAGACCACTACCAAAATATGTGTATGATATACAAGTAGACCCCCTTCCCCTATACATATGTTTGGGTCACAGGCTGAGACCACTATAAATGTAGGTGTATGTTATACAAGTAGACCCCCTTCCACTATACATAAGTTTGGGTCACCGGCTGAGACCACTACGAATGTAGGTGTATGTTATACAAGTAGACCCCCTTCCACTATACATATGTTTGGGTCACCGGCTGAGACCACTACGAATGTAGGTGTATGTTATACAAGTAGACCCCCTTCCACTATACATATGTTTGGGTCACCGGATGAGACCACTATGAATGTAGGTGTATGTTATACAAGTAGACCCCCTTCCACTATACATATGTTTGGGTCACCGGATGAGACCACTACGAATGTAGGTGTATGTTATACAAGTAGACCCCCTTCCACTATACATATGTTTGGGTCACCGGATGAGACCACTACGAATGTAGGTGTATGTTATACAAGTAGACCCCCTTCCACTATACATATGTTTGGGTCACTGGCTGAGACCACTACGAATGTAGGTGTATGTTATACAAGTAGGCCCACTTCCACAATACATATGTTTGGGTCACCGGCTGAGACCACTACGAATGTAGGTGTATGTTATACAAGTAGACCGCCTTCCACTATACATATGTTTGGGTCACCGGGCTGAGACCACTACGAATGTAGGTGTATGTTATACAAGTAGGCCCACTTCAAGTATACATATGTTTAGGTCACCGGATGAGACCACTATTAATGTAGGTGTATGAGATACAAGTAGGCCCACTTGCAATATGCATATGTTTGTTGCCGGGTGAGACCACTATTAATGTAGGTGTATAATATACAAGTAGGCCCACTTCAACTATACATATGTTTGTTGCCGGGTGAGACCACTATTAATGTAGGTGTATGAGATACAAGTAGGCCCACTTCAACTATACATATGTTTAGGTCACCGGATGAGACCACTATTAATGTAGGTGTATGAGATACAAGTAGGCCCACTTGCAATATGCATATGTTTGTTGCCGGGTGAGACCACTACCAAAATATGTGTATGATATACAAGTAGACCCCCTTCCCCTATACATATGTTTGGGTCGACGGCTGAGACCACTACGAATGTAGGTGTATGATATACAAGTAGGCCCACTTCCACAATACATATATTTGGGTCACCGGCTGAGACCACTACGAATGTAGGTGTAAGATATACAAAAAGGCCCACTACCACTATACATAAGTTTGGGTCGCCGGATGAGACCACTACCAATGTAGGTGTATGTTATAAAAGTAGGCCCACTTCTACTATACATATGTTTAGGTCACCGGGTGAGACCACTACCAGTGTAGGTGTATAATATACAAGTAGGCCCATTTCCACTACACATATGTTTGTGTCGCCAGTTGAGTCTACTATCAATGTATGTTTATGATATACAAGTAGGCTCACTTCCACTATGCATATGTTTGTCTCGCCGAGTGAGTCTACCATCAATGTATGTGTATGATATATAAGTATGTCTACTGCCACTATACATATGTTTGTTTCGCTGGGTGATTTCCACTACCAATGTATGTGTATGATATACAAGTAGGTCCACTTCCACTATACATATGTTTGTGTCGCCAGTTGAGTCTACTATCAATGTATGTTTATGATATACAAATAGGCCCACTTCCACTATACATATGTTTGTGTCGCCGAGTGAGTCTACTATCAATGTATGTGTATGATATATAAGTATATCTAAAGTTAAAAAGACTTTTAACTTTAACTTTTAACTTTATATCTACTTCCACTAAACATATGTTTGTTTCGCCGGATGAGTCCACTACCAATGTATGTTTATGATATACAAGTAGGCCCACTTCCACTTTACATTTGTTAGGGTCGACAGGTGAGTACATTACCAATGTAGGTGTATGATATACAAGTAGGCCCACTTCCACTATACATAGGTTTGGGTCGCCTTGTGAGACAACTACTAATGTATGTGTATGATATACAAGTAGGCCCACTTCCATTATACATATGTTTGGGTTGCCGGGTGAGACCACTACAATGTATGTGTATGATGTACATGTACACCCACTACCACTATACATATATTTGGGTCACCAGCTGATTTAACTACTAATGTAGGTGTATGTTATACAAGAAGGCTCACTTCCACTGTACATATGTTTGGGTCGCCGGTAGATACCACTACCGTTGTAAATGTATGATATACAAGAAGGCCCACTTTCACTATACATATGTTTGGGTCGCCATGTGAGACCACTTCCAATGTATATTTATGATATGTTTGAAAGACAAGTCACTTTTGCTAGAAAGTTTTTTAGTAAATCAATCAAATGTTTATATCATTTGCATCTCTGAACACTGGCTGAATGCCAATGAGGTTCTATTTCTTTTCTTAGTGGGTTTAGCCATATTAGTTCTTTTAGTCGAACTTATCATATCCGAGTTGGTACCCTGGTTTTTGTTAATAATGTGCTACAGGCAAGGCCCTGTGATATTAGTACCTTTTGTCAGGAGTTCATTTCGAGTCTTCAGCAGCATTTATAGACGATTTTAGAATCATAGTAGTCTCCTTGTATCACTCGACCGCACGAAACGCTGAAATTTTCTTAAACACTCTTGAGAAATGTTTAACCTATGTAACACAACATTGGCCAAACTACACGGTTGTTGTTGGAGGTGATTTAAATAAAAGCTTTGATATTACCACCAATAAAAAATCAGTCAAAGTCTTCCTTAATATTCTAAGACAATTTAATTGCTACTGTTTGAATAAAGTTGCTACTAGGGGACAGAACTGTTTGGACAATGTCTTTGTTAATTGTCCACTAGAAAAAAAATCTTCTGTAAACGTTTCTAGTTTTCCCTTCTCAGACCATGATTGTGTTATCGTTGAAATTAATAGCCCTAAAGTTACTTCTGACAGAAGTAAATATAGACCTGATTTTTATATGAAATTTACTATACCTGAAGAAAGTTTACAACACTTATTTTGTAGGTTGTCATCTTATGACTGGTCCAAACTGCTTAGTTCTAATCAAAGCGAAAATGCTGAGAACTTGTTTGATTCATTTTTTAGTATTTTAATTAATCATATAAATTACGAAAAAAAAGCGAAAAAAATTAACTTGAACAAATCCACTGATAAAGTGCGTAAGTTTGAATGGTATTCAAACGACTTAGCTAGATTGAAGGATAGGCTAGTTTTTCTTAGTAGCTTGACCAGGGCTACTGATGACATTGCATTGCGACAAACTTTTCGTGATCTTATTAAGTTCTACAAGAAATCGATTAGAAAAGGTAAATTATCATACAATGCCAACTGTATTGAAAAGAATAAGAACAGGTGTAAAGCTGCCTGGAATATTATAAGGGACAACAACCATATCTCCAAAAATGAAATTAAGCATTATATAGCACCAGACATTTTTAATAACCATTTTGTGAACTCTATCGAACAGATTAAGAAAAATGTAAGCAAGCCAAGTAACTCTTCTAATGATTTACTGAAGAGAAATCTAATTACTCATGTAGCTTTCAATTTTAATCTTATAACACCTAATGACATCCTGAATGCAGCTAAGAGATTGAGTAGTTCTAATAGTTATGATGTATTTAACATATCAAATAACATTTTGAAGTTTATAATCTCAAGCATAGCCATTCCTCTTGCAACTTGTATTAACAGTTGCTTAAATGAAGGTTTGTTTCCAGATCAGCTTAAAATCTCCCGGATTTGTCCTATCTCCAAAAAAGGGCCCAAAAACCAACCTGAGAGTTATCGTCCAATCTCGATTATTCCTACACTGTCAAAAATTATTGAAATATTGGTCTATGACCAAGTCAGCAGTTTTCTAGAAGTTAATAATTTTTTAAATATATCTCAATATGGTTTTAGAAGGGGTAAATCGACCTCTGACGCTATAGATAAGTTGATTAGAGAAATACTTGCAGCCTTTGAAAGCAAGTCATATGCTCAGAGCCTTTCTGTGTGACCTGAGCAAGGCTTTCGACTCCGTTAATCATGATGACCTTTTATTAAAACTAAATTACTACGGATTCAGTGGTCCTTCTTTAGAGTTTTTCCAATCATACCTTAAAAATCGCCGGCAAGTTGTGTGTATTGATGGTGCGTGCTCACAGGAGATTCAAAATAAGTATGGAGTTCCGCAAGGCTCAATACTTGGTCCATTATTGTTTTTGATCTGTATCAATGACCTCCCATTCTCAATTATTGCTTCCACAATACTTTATGCAGACGACACAACCTCTTTAAATGTCAATACTAATTTAGATGAACTTCAACTTTTGGTAAATAACACCTTAGAAGAAGCCAGTGCCTGGTTTAAAGCCAATGGTTTTCTGTTAAATGAAAATAAAACACAGTCAATTCTTTTCAGTTTTAGACCTACTAACACGCATAATTTGGAAGATGAATCACTTCCATTTGTTAAATTTTTGGGGATATACATTGATAATAACTTGAATTGGGGGAAACATATTGATTATATATCCACCAGACTCTCTAGGGTCTTATACCTTCTCAAGCGACTAAAACTTCATGTACAAAAGAATTATGTTAGGACAGCGTACTTTGTATATTTTCAATCTGTAATTAAATATGGGCTCGTCCTTTGGGGAAACTGCTGTCGAGTTGATGAAATCCTTTTACTCCAAAAAAAAAGCTGTTAGAATAATGGCTGATCTGGGTCCTCTCGATCACTGTAAACCAATATTTAAAGAACTATAAATACAGACAGTAGTAAATTTATACACTTTCGACTTAGCTGTTTATGTCCTCAAAGATGTAAATAAATTAACATTTAATTATAATATTCATAACTACAATACACGCAACAAAAAAATGTAGTGATAGGTCACAATAGGTTAAGCAAAACTCAGAACAGTCATAGTGTGTTATCCCTAAAGGTGTACAATACCCTGAGCCACCTTATGAAAGTATATCCAGAAAAGCAGTATAAAAGGAAATTGTATACCTGGCTCTATACAAAAACCTCTCTATATAAAATAATCCATTTTATAGTTTTAATGATTTTCTCTCAATGGATTTAATAGTGTTTTGAGGGTTGTAATATAGTGGTATATTTAATTTTTATTATTTAACAAACTTAATTATGTCAAGTTCAATGTAAACAGTGTGTCACATGTTTTGTAATTTCATTGTTATACTGTGACTGAAAATTATTGTGATTTCTTTTTAGATCATTTTAGGCTACATTGACTAGGTATTATTACTGTTTAATGACATTGTCAATGATGTAACCATCCTTACGGCAAATAAAAATATTATTATTATTATAATATTATTATATACAAGTAAGCCCACTTCCACTATACATATGTTTGTGTCGCCGGGTGAGTCTACCATCAATGTATGTGTATGATATATAAGTATGTCTACTTCCACTATACATATGTGTGGGTCACCGGATGAGTCCACTACCAATGTATGTTTATGATATACAAGTAGGCCCACTTCCATTATACATATGTTTGGGTAGACGGGTGTGTACACTACCAATGTAGGTATATGTTTATACAAGTAGGCACACTTCCACTATAGATATGTTTGAGTCACCGGTTGGGACCACTACCAATGTAGGTGTAATTTATACAAGTAGGCCCACTTCAACTATACATATGTTTTGGTCACCGGTTGAGACCACTACCAATGTAGGTGTATTTAATACGAGTCGAACCGCTTCCACTATACATATGTGGGTCCCCGGGTGAAACCACTACTAATGTATGTGTATATTATACAAGTAGGACTACTTCAACTATACATATGTTTGGGTTGACGGATGAACCACTACCAGTGTAGGTGTATGATATACAAGTAGGCTCACTTCCACTGTACATATGTTTGGGTTGCCAGGTGAGACCACTACCGCTGTATATGTATGATATACAAGTAGGCCCACTTCCATTATACATATGTTTGGGTCGCCTTGTGAGACAACTACTAATGTATGTGAAATGATATACAAGTAGGCCCACTTCCATTATACGTATGTTTGGGTCGACGGGTAAGGTCTACCATCAATGTATGTGTATGATATATAAGTAGACCCACTTCCACTATACACATGTTTGGGTCACCTTGTGAGACCACTACTAATGTATGTGTATAATATACAAGTAGGCTCACTTCCACTATACATGTTTGTGTCGCCGGTTGAGTCTACTATCAATGTATGTGTATGATATATAAGTATGTCTACTTCCACTATACACAAGTTTGTTTCGCCGGGTGAGTCCACTACCAATGTATGTTTATGATATACAAGTAGGCCCACTTCCACTATACATATGATTGTGTCGCCGGGTGAGTCTACTATCAATGTATGTGTGTGATATATAAGTATATCTACTTCCACTATACATATGTTTGTTTCGCCGGATGAGTCCACTACCAATGTATGTTTATGATGTACAAGTAGGCCCACTTCCACTATACATATGTTTGGGTCGCCTTGTGGGACCACTACCAATGTATGTGTATGATATACAAGTAGGCCCACTTCCATTATACATGTGTTTTTGTTGACAAGTAAGCTCACTACTACTATATATTTCTTTAGCTGGACGGGTGAGTCCACTACCACTGTACGTTTACGAGTGGGCAGGGTGAACTACCACTGTAGGCGTTTGAGGGGGCAGGGTCATCTACTACTGTACATGAGTTGATGGGAGGGTCCACTAACAGTTTACGTGTATAAGTGGGCAGGGTAAATTACTACTGTACATGTATAAATAGAGAGAAGGCCCCACAACTACTGTACATGTGTATGAGTGGGCAGGGTTAACTACCAATGTCGTATTTGAGTAGATGGGAGCGCACATTACCACTGTACATGTGTTTGGGTCGACAAGTGAGTCTGCTACCATTGTACGTGCATGATATACGAGTAGGTCCACTTTCACTGCACATGTCTTTTGGTCGACGGGTGAATCCACTAACGCTGTACGTGTATAATGGATGTGTAAGCCCACTTCCACTGTATATTTGTTTGGGACGACAAATTAGTCCACTGCCATGCGTAGACGGAAGGGTCCACTACTACTGTACGTGTATGAGTAGACTGGAGGGTCCACTACTACTTTACGTGTATGAGTAGATGGGAGGGTCCACTACTACTGTACGTGTATGAGTAGACGGGTGGGTCCGGTACTACTGAACATGTATGCGTATACATGTCCAACATGTCAAAGTGATGATGGATGGTACTATACATTGAAGTCTATGAGTTATAATTAATATCATGCAACCCACATATTACGACCACATAGTGAAACTAACGTGATGGAAGGTACTGGTTATAAATAACATCATACGACTCATACACTAATGCCAGATGGTGAGGCCAAAGTGCTGGATGGTACTGAGTCCAAAGGTCTGTGAGAATAACATCACTGCTCTCAGCTACTGACGCCATAAGATGGGCCCAAAGTGATGACCATGAGTTTGGGCTCAGTGGGCTCAAACTACTGGTGAGCTCAATCTACTGCGAACATCTATGAAAACCCAGCCGTTTGGCCTCACCTTGTGGCGTCAGGCTTGGGCCCAAACAGCTGCGAAAAGAGGCAAGCTGGGCCCAAACTACTGTGAAACAATCTTTATATATATATATATATATGTATATATATATATATATGTATACCTTTATTTAATTTAAAATTTGTTACCTTCATTTAATGTAAACTATTCATTCATTTATACCAAAATGACAATATAATAATTATATGAGCAATGTTTATGGCCTTTATTTTAAGAAAAGAACGACATAAAACGTTATTACACAACTGACTGGAGCAGTAACAAATTAATGGTGTAGTATATAGAGAAAAAAACAAAACTAATAATAAAAATTATATTTCTTAATTGTATTGATTTTTAATTTTAAGGCTATATTTAATAAGAATATATCATATTCATTAATATAGAAATTTACATAGTATATTTAATGTAGAAAAGGGAACTACATTAAATGTAGAAATGTTTATCCGCTATGCAGAATCCACTACTAATGTAAGGTATTACCCAATATCAAACCTGATCTTGTAATAAAACTTATGAAACAAACTAATAACAGCCGTGATATAACGTGAATCCTATGATATATCAACCTAGCTAAATCACGAAACGACATAAAAAGGAGTTACAAATAACAGCCGTGATATAACGTGAATCCTATGATATATTAACCTAGCTAAATCACGAAACGACATAAAAAAGAGTTACAATAACAGCCGTGGTATACCGTGAGTCCTACGATATATTAACCTAGCTAAATCACGAAACGACATAAAAAGGAGTTACAAATAACAGACGTGATATAACGTGAGTCCTACGATATATTAACCTAGCTAAATCACGAAACTACATAAAAAGGAGTTACAATAACAGCCGTGGTATAACGTGAGTCCTACGATATATTAACCTAGCTAAATCACGAAACTACATAAAAAGGAGTTACAATAACAGCCGTGGTATACCGTGAGTCCTACGATATATTAACCTAGCTAAATCACGAAACGACATAAAAAGGAGTTACAAATAACAGACGTGATATAACGTGAGTCCTACGATATATTAACCTAGCTAAATCACGAAACTACATAAAAAGGAGTTAACAATAACAGACGTGATATAACGTGAGTCCTACGATATATTAACCTAGCTAAATCACGAAACGACATAAAAAGGAGTTACAATAACAGACGTGATATAACGTGAGTCCTACGATATATTAACCTAGCTAAATCACGAAACTACATAAAAAGGAGTTAACAATAACAGACGTGATATAACGTGAGTCCTACGATATATTAACCTAGCTAAATCACGAAACGACATAAAAAGGAGTTAACAATAACAGACGTGATATAACGTGAGTCCTACGATATATTAACCTAGCTAAATCACGAAACGACATAAAAAGGAGTTAACAATAACAGCCGTGATATAACGTGAATCCTACGATATATTAACCTAGCTAAATCACGAAACGACATAAAAAGGAGTTAACAATAACAGCCGTGATATAACGTGAATCCTACGATATATTAACCTAGCTAAATCACGAAACGACATAAAAAGGAGTTAACAATAACAGACGTGATATAACGTGAGTCCTACGATATATTAACCTAGCTAAATCACGAAACGACATAAAAAGGAGTTAACAATAACAGCCGTGATATAACGTGAGTCCTACGATATATTAACCTAGCTAAATCACGAAACGACATAAAAAGGAGTTAACAATAACAGCCGTGATATAACGTGAATCCTACGATATATTAACCTAGCTAAATCACGAAACGACATAAAAAGGAGTTAACAATAACAGCCGTGATATAACGTGAATCCTACGATATATTAACCTAGCTAAATCACGAAACGACATAAAAAGGAGTTACAATAACAGCCGTGATATAACGTGAATCCTACGATATATTAACCTAGCTAAATCACGAAACGACATAAAAAGTAGTTACAATAACAGCCGTGATATAACGTGAGTCCTACGATATATTAACCTAGCTAAATCACGAAACGACATAAAAAGGAGTTACAATAACAGCCGTGATATAACGTGAATCCTACGATATATTAACCTAGCTAAATCACGAAACGACATAAAAAGTAGTTACAATAACAGCCGTGATATAACGTGAATCCTACGATATATTAACCTAGCTAAATCACGAAACGTCATAAAAAGGAGTTACAATAACAGCCGTGATATTTAATTAGTGTTAATTAGTCAAGACTTTTCGCCTCATTGTTTTATTTCAGTTATAAAGAGACAAAACAAAATTAAATTTGTTTAATTAAATTCATATTGATATAAATATTCATATCATTCATATTTAAGTTCATTCCTCCTAAACTCGTATATTGCATATTCAAACACTGGAAAGTCTCCAACGATGTGTTTAACTATCGTTGTGTATGACTTCGTTATATTAATTCGTCGGCTTAAGCGGCCCAGTGTAGTTGGCAGAAACTAAAGCTTCTGGTAACGACTGCGTCAAAATGTTATTTATAGTATTCAAATCACCAAACGTGTCGCCCATGTTTTGATGTCGCGTCGTCAGTGATATATATATATATATATATATATATAAAAGATTTTGTAATGAACACCTTGACGCACTCGTCACCGGAATCTTTAATTCTTCATACTCTAAGGTCTGACGAACCAAAGCACAATATAGTGTTTTCATAGAAATTGTGCTTCTATAACGACAAACAAACCAAGGGTTCTATTCGCTCTTATGCAGATGTTATTTATATGTGGTTCACGATTCAATGAAGGTGTCACTATAACGCCAAGGTCCCTCACTTCAGTCACTCTTGCAATAACATCTGCAAGAGTGTAGTTGTATATTATTGGCGATAGACAACGATGGCAATGATGGGCTTTTCTCGCATTGAGCTTCATCCTGTTTGCCATACACAAAACGTTCAACGCTCTCCTGAATTATTAAACAGTACTCCTCCTTAGAGATTATTGATAACAATTTAAATATATCTCTAAATAACCACTGTATATAGAAATAGTAATTTTAAAATAGCTTTCTCTCTGATATCATGAATATTGAAGAATGTGATACAACTGATTTTTTTTATTATATCAGTTATATTTATTGAATGTGAAGTTAATTTAGTACAGTGTTTTACTACCTGGTATAACCATACCCAACATTAAAAAGAAAGAAACGCTCTCAATATTGGAGGAAGAAACAACAATGAAGCAATTATTGAAAGAAACATTCAACTGTTATACCAAATATTGAACCAAATAACACACTAAATATACTTTTAAGGAACTGCCACTCTGCTGTCCCATGCTTTCTACTAAATAACATACTAACAATATAGAAATCACATTATAAATTATATCGGTATTCTGGATGAAAAGCTAAATGGGAAATGGACGAAAGTCTGTACCAATAATTGAATGAAAAGACAATTACACAAGAGATTCTTTATAATTACTTGACAACGTATTCAGTATTTTAAGCTTAAAATTAGTAGCAATGCCATTACATCAGACACTGACAATTTGGAATTCATGTTCATCATCGTTAGGCATTGAAAAATGGGCCCTGTTTGTTGATATTTTATTGTATTATTGTTATGGATATTTGTTTTGTGACTTTCATAAAAAATTTTTAGCTCAATCCATACTTAAAATGCTGAATAAGAAATCGTCTACAATTTAAATAATATTTTGGAACAAAACAAGTAAATATGTTTATAGTTATTAGGTAATGTACTTAAAGATATACAGGGTGTCTTAAAAGTCCCCCCCCCCTATTAACTTTCTTATGAATACAGATAAAGTGATTTACTTCTGGGAATGTTTATATGACCAACTAAGGAGTTTTTTATGTATGCAAATTTTTTACACCCCCTCTCAAAAGGGGGTATTTTGGGGGTAAGTCAAAATTTTTAAATGGAACCCCTATCAAATGACACACCATTTTAAAGGTAATATTAAAAAAAAAAGAATGGCGGAATTTAGAGGTCTCTAACATTAGTCTATCAAATTTGGTGGCAGTTTAAAGTTGGAATTATTTCATAAAACCCCCCAAGTAATTTTAGAACGGGAAAAATAGTCAAAATGCTGAACTCTCACCTCAATTTCACTCAGATGAGATGCTCGAAATGGCTGCCATGAACTTCTTGACAGTAAAAAAGCCTGGATTGAAAACCACGTCCCACATTTTGTAAGATTTCAGGCGTGATAAGGTGGCAGGCCTCTTCGATTCTTGTCCTTAATTCATCGAGGTTTGCGGGCTTTGTGTCGTAAACTTTACTATTGAGGAAACCCCAAAAGAAAAAATCCAGAGGTGAAAGGTCAGGTGAACGTGCCGGCCACTCTACCGAAGTGCCACGTCGACCTATCCATCTATCGGGAAACGTTTGGTCTAGGAATGTCCGGACAAGCATATTGTAATGTGGAGGAGAACCATCTTGCTGAAAGTACCTTGTACTATCTTATTTATTGCTGGGACAATGCCGTTCCGTAACATGTCCAAGTATTTAACGCCAGTTAAATTACCATCAATAAAGAAATGCCCAATAACAGAGTTTCCCAAAATTCCAGCCCATACATTTAATTTTTGTGGCTGTTGCGTATGGGCTTCAACCATCCAGTGGGGGTTACTGTTTGCCCAATAACGGCAGTTGTACCGATTGACTGTCCCATGCAAAGAGAATGATGCTTCATCACTAAAACATATCTGTGATATTAAATTATTATTCTCTTCAATCTTCTGCAACATTTGCTCGCAAAACTGAAGTATTCGGTCAGGGTCGTCTTCATTTTATTCTTGATTTAACTGTACTTTGTACGGGTGGAACTTGTGACGCTTTAATACTATGAACAGTATCTTTTGAAATTTCAACATCAAGGGCAGTGGAACGCAGAGATTCATGTGGGTTTGCAGCATAATTTGCTAAAACTTGAATTTGGATCTCTTCTGTCGCAATGGCAGGGCGCCCTGATCGTGGTGAATCTTTGACACTAAAGTTTGTTGAGAATTTGTTTACTAAACGTCTAATGTATGCCCTGTCTACTGGTATATCCGGATAGGCAGCATTAAATAAACGAACTGCTTCATGAACATTTCTCCTAGCTTCCCCATAGAACAATATCATTTCTACTTTATCTTCATTTGACCGAGCCATTTTTATTAAATACGAATAAAAAGAAATTTAACACAGTAACTGAACTGAAAGTGTTACACGTACTAACTAGTAACCTAATGAGAGATAAGGAAGGAGCCACTGGTATTCCCAGGTTGCCCTACTGGACCTTGGTCAGACAAACCAAAACCAAATAAATGCTATGTTATTTGTGGTTTTTGGTGTTTGTTGATTCTTGTAATAACTTGTTTTACAATTAGGTGTCATCAGTTCTCAAAACTAACTGGTGGGTGAATGTTTATGTTCCTTACAACAATTTTAAATGTAACATTAGCTGCGGGGGTTTTATGAAATAATAAAACTTTAAACTGCCACCAAATTTGATAGACTAATGTTAGAGACCTCTAATTTCCACCATTATTCTTCTTTTAATATTACCTTTAAAATGATGTGTCATTTGATAGGGGTTCCTATTTAAAAATTTTGACTTACCCCCAAACTACCCCCTTTTGAGAGTGGGTGTAAAAAATTTGCATACATAAAAAACTCCTTAATTGGTCATATAAACATTCCCAGAAGTAAATCACTTTATCTGTATTCATAAGAAAGTTAATATGGGGGGTTGGACTTTTAAGACACCCAGTATATGGGTGCATTATATGGATTATAATTATTTGTAAATATTATTTCATAAATATGCATGTAACAAAAATAAATCCAAATATATATAGAACAATACGTCATAAAACACTATTTCTATTGATAATTTCTATTTCAAATATATTCATATGTGTATATATGAATAGCTAACCGTTCTATATTTTGCAATAATTGTTTCCCTTAATTGTGACAGGATTTTAATTGCAAGGTCTTTTAACGTTCAATATTAATTTTTATTTTGTTCAAACTGCAAAATATTCAGAAAAAAACACTAACAGTGTTAATTGTATTTATTTTAAACTGAATCTAAAGCTGTATTTGTCATTAAGACTTTTCTTTCTTATATATAGGACTGGTTATCTTTATTGGGTAGTCCCCTTAAGAACCAAGTTTAATAATCCCGGATTTTATACAACAATCCACTAGCAACAACTACTTGACTTGACCGCTTGAAAACACTGAATATAAAATTGAATCTCTTGAACTGCAAGGGTTCTAACAGTACTTATACTTTATTAAACTTTATTCCTTTAATTTACAAATAAACTGAGCTTTTCGAAATAGTAAGACACCAAGTAAAATAATAATAACGTCTCTCTATAGTCAATATTATTTAGCAAATTATACAGAGCCAACTAAATAGTCATTGTTTTTGTATTGAAACCATTTACCTGTTGGTATATTACAAATATTTTGTTATTAATACAACTTGTTCTTCTTATTCAGGCTTCCCTTTACTCTGGTGGTGTCGTGGGTCTGAAAAACGCCAAAGACGCAGTGCTGGACTGGGTACGACGTCTAGACCAGACTTTGGGATAGGAGATCTCTCGCTTTACTCTGGTAGTATCGTGGGGCTGAACAACACCGAAGACACAGTGGTAGACTGGGTGAGTCGTCTAGACCAGGCGTTGATATAGGAGATCTCTCACTTTACTCTGGTGGTATCATGGGTCTGAACAACACCGAAGTACCAACGAAGTAGTGCTAAACTGGGTGAATCGTCTAGACCAGGTGTTGATATAGGAGATCTCTCACTTTACTCTGGTGGTATCGTGGATCAGAACAACGCCGAAGACTAGGTGCGTCGTCTAGACCGGGCTTTGGGATAGGAGATCTCTCGCTTTACTCTGGTAGTATCATGGGTCTGAACAACACCGAAGACACAGTGCTGGACTTGGTGAGTCGTCTAGACCAGGCATTGATATAGGAGATCTCTCACTTTACTCTGGTAGTATCGTGGGTCTGAACAACACCGAAGACACAGTGCTGGACTGGGTGAGTCGTCTAGACCAGGCGTTGATATAGGAGATCTCTCACTTTACTCTGGTGGTATCATGGGTCTGAACAACACCGAAGTACCAACAAAGTAGTGCTAAACTGGGTGAATCGTCTAGACCAGGTGTTGATATAGGAGATCTCTCACTTTACTCTGGTGGTATCGTGGATCAGAACAACGCCGAAGACTAGGTGCGTCGTCTAGACCGGGCTTTGGGATAGGAGATCTCTCGCTTTACTCTGGTAGTATCGTGGGCCTGAACAACACCGAAGACACAGTGCTGGACTGGGTGAGTCGTCTAGACCAGGTGTTGATATAGGAGATCTCTCACTTTACTCTGGTGGTATCGTGGGTCTGAACTACGCCGAAGTACCACCGAAGTAGTGCTAAACTGGGTGAATCGTCTAGACCAGGTGTTAATATAGGAGATCTCTCACTTTACTCTGGTGGTATCGTGGGTCTGAACAACACCGAAGACACAGTGCTGGACTGGGTGAGTCGTCTAGACCAGGCGTTGATATAGGAGATCTCTCACTTTACTCTGGTGGTATCATGGGTCTGAACAACACCGAAGTACCACCGAAGTAGTGCTAAACTGGGTGAATCGTCTAGACCAGGTGTTGATATAGGAGATCTCTCACTTTACTCTTGTGGTATCGTGGGTCTAAACAACGCCAAAGACGCAGTGCTGGACTGGGTACGACGTCTAGACCAGGCTTTGGGATAGGAGATCTCTCGCTTTACTCTGGTAGTATCGTGGGTCTGAACAACGCCGAAGTACCACCGAAGTAGTGCTAAACTGGGTGAGTCGTCTAGACCAGGTGTTAATATAGGAGATCTCTCACTTTACTCTGGTGGTATCGTGGGTCTGAGCAACACCGAAGACACAGTGCTGGACTGGGTGAGTCGTCTAGACCAGGCGTTGATATAGGAGATCTCTCACTTTACTCTGGTGGTATCGTGGGTCTGAACAACACCGAAGTACCACCGAAGTAGTGCTAAACTGGGTGAATCGTCTAGACCAGGTGTTAATATAGGAGATCTCTCACTTTACTCTGGTGTTATCGTGGGTCTGAACAACACCGAAGACACAGTGCTGGACTGGGTGAGTCGTCTAGACCAGGCGTTGATATAGGAGATCTCTCACTTTACTCTGGTGGTATCATGGGTCTGAACAACACCGAAGTACCACCGAAGTAGTGCTAAACTGGGTGAATCGTCTAGACCAGGTGTTGATATAGGAGATCTCTCACTTTACTCTGGTGGTATCGTGGGTCTAAACAACGCCAAAGACGCAGTGCTGGACTGGGTACGACGTCTAGACCAGGCTTTGGGATAGGAGATCTCTCGCTTTACTCTGGTAGTATCGTGGGTCTGAACAACACCGAAGACACAGTGCTGGACTGGGTGAGTCGTCTATACCAGGCGTTGATATAGGAGATCTCTCACTTTACTCTGGTGGTATCGTGGATCAGAACAACGCCGAAGACAAGGTGCGTCGTCTAGACCGGGCTTTGGGATAGGAGATCTCTCGCTTTACTCTGGTAGTATCGTGGGTCTGAACAACGCCGAAGACGCAGTGCTGGACTGGGTACGACGTCTAGACCAGGCTTTGATATAGGAGATCTCTCGCTTTACTCTGGTGGTATCGTGGGTCTGAACAACGCCGAAGACGCAGTGCTGGACTGGGTATGACGTCTAGACCAGGCGTTGATATAGGAGATCTCTTGCTTTACTCTGGTAGTATCGTGGGTCTGAACAAAGCCGAAGACGCAGTGCTGGACTGGGTACGACGTCTAGACCAGGCTTTGGGATAGGAGATCTCTCACTTTACTCTGGTGGTATCGTGGGTCTGAATAACGCCGAAGACGCATTGCTGGACTGGATGCGTCATCTAGAACAGGCTTTGGAATAGGAGATCTCTCACTTTACTCTGGTGGTATTGTGGGTCAGAACAACGCCGAAGACTAGGTGCGTCGTCTAGACCAGGCTTTGGAATAGGAGATCTCTCGCTTTACTCTGGTAGTATCGTGGGTCTGAACAACGCCGAAGACGCAGTGCTGGACTGGGTATGACGTCTAGACCAGACTTTGGGATAGGAGATCTCACGCTTTACTCTGGTAGTATCGTGGGTCTGAACAACAACGAAGACGCAGTGCTCTGGACTGGGTGAGTCGTCTATAAAATAGGAGATCTCTCACTCTAATCATAGTTAATGAACTCTTTTTTTAAATAACCATACCTAAGGTGATATCCTTCGTAGTTGTAAGTGGCCATTGAATATACTAATATCTTAATACATACTAATTACGAAATTTATGATAATGACAAGACCGGAGTACAATATGAAACAACTTACTTCAGTAATCATTTTCTTAAAATATCATTCTTGAATTGTTAAATATAACTTTTATCGTCATAAAATATGTTGTCTTAATTGTTATTTGAATTTATTTATTTATTTTGTTAGTTAATCCTCATTATCGTCCACGTAACAATCACAATATTTTATATATTTTCAGGATAAACAACTCAACAAATGTTAGTGTTTTAGTTTTATATTGAATCTCTTGAGTTCTCCATATGCTAACAGTGTCTGACTATAATAATAAAAGTTGAAATAACTTATTTTAAATACTATACATTAAAAATACAATATTCAAGTGTTAAAATTAGTATGAATTGATTAGTATAATTATAGTGGCTAATATACACTTTCTTATGCCTTTGTTATTTTAGTTAGCATATTACGCGTTAGTACATATGTAGTGTAAGTGAATGTCACAACACACATATATTACAAGTACAGAATGCACAAATATTTTGATGATAGATTTCGGTAAACCACGCTCACCTTTCAGACCAGAGGGATTCACAAAAGAATGCCGCACTTTGTGCTTATATTGTAAATGTATTTGTGCTAAGTGACATTCACTGATACTTTATTATTTTCGGAAGTATAAATAATATGCGGATATTAAAAATTTAATAATACACAAATTGACATATAATAAACATGTGAAAGCAATGAGCAATCTCAATACTTATTATTTAGTGAAATTAATCCATCTGTAGTTAGTATCCCTTATTAACTATAGCTGACTGAGCATGCATTGATGGTGCTAGCAAGTCTCACAACCCTGCTTACCTTCCCAATCAGTGTTTTCTAATAGAAAAGGCACAAAACTGTTTCAAATTCTAGTTCTAACCTCATCGTAAAGTTTCTATTCTTATTTCATTTAAACTCAAAGTTATAATACACTGCAAACCACAGAAAAATAAATATTGCTAACTTTGATGCTCACGATTGACTGTAAGTTAAAAGGTATTCCGTTGTCGGCTTGTTTTATTATTATCGTTATGCTCGAAGTGAATCTTGAATATTCTAGAACGGAGACATTAAGTTTACGAAGCACTGCTGGCCTTAGTTGTGCTGGCCTTATATGTGCTTTTGGGACATGATCACGTAGTCGTCGAAGGGCTGTAACTCTTCACTGCTGACCTTAGTTGTGTTGTCGGGACATAATCACATAGTCGTCGAAGGGCTGTAACTCCTCACTGCTGACCTTGGTTGTGTTTTTGGGACATGATCACGTAGTCGTCGAAGGGCTGTAACTCCTCACTGCTGATCTTAGTTGTGTTGTTGGGACATGAGCACGTAGACGTCGAAGGGCTATAACTCCTCACTGCTGAACTTAGTTGTGTTGTTGGGACGTGAGCACGTAGTCGTCGAAGGGCTATAACTCCTCACTGCTGACCTTAGTTGTGTTGTTGGGACATGATCACGTAGTCGTCGAAGGGCTGTAACTCCTCACTGCTGACCTTATATGTGTTGTTGGGACATGATCACGTAGTCGTCGAAGGGCTGTAACTCTTCACTGCTGAACTTGGTTGTGTTGTCGGGACATAATCACGTAGTCGTCGAAGGGCTGTAACTCCTCACTGCTGACCTTAGTTGTGTTGTTGGGACATGATCACGTAGTCGTTGAAGGGCTGTAACTCCTCACTGCTGACCTTAGTTGTGTTTTTGGGACATGATCACGTAGTCGTCGAAGGGCTGTAACTCCTCACTGCTGACTTTAGTTGTGTTGTTGGGACATGGGCACGTAGACGTCGAAGGGCTGTAACTCCTCACTGCTGACCTTAGTTGTCTTGTTGGGTCATGAGCACGTAGTCGTCGAAGGGCTGTAACTCCTCACTGCTGACCTTAGTTGTGTTGTTGGTACATGATCACGTATACGTCGAAGGGCTGTAACTCACTGTTGACCTTAGTTGTGTTGTTGGGACATGATCATGTAGACGTCGAAGGGCTGTAAATTCTCACTACCCTGTTTAATTATGGTTATAGGTAATCACGAAACTATAACTATGGATTAGACTTTGGCAGAAAGTAAAGGTAGGCCAACAAATTAAGTGAAAAAAATGGTTCAAGAATTTTATTTATTTTTCTGAATATGAACTTTATAAAAAAAATGGAAACCGAACGAAATAGCCTTTTCACTAATACCAATAATTTTGACTAATTGTATGTTCTAACACTGTTAACTAACACTGATTCTAAATTATAATACGAAAAATCTTGTATACATTTTGACCAAAAGTCTGTAAATATTGGAATTCAAAATAAATTTCAGTTAAGAAATATTTTTTCCGAGAAAAAGTGTTACAAGAATATTTAATTACAAATGTTTTTTAGATTCTTTTGCTGGGAACCCAAATCTTGTGTTTATTACATAACTACTATTTTTTTTATTTTATAAAATAAATTTAAAAACTAAGAACGTATACAAAATAATGGTATTAAATCGGGTTATTTAGTAAAGAAAACATATTTTAATAAATAATAGTGGACGAGAGAAAAATAAACAATATATTCTAGTAACATTAGACCTATACTATTAATGTATAATTATGTTTCTGTATTTCGTAATAAACTACGATATTGTACATACGATATAGCAAATACATCTACTATTGAATTAGTGGTCTGTTTTTCTCTTTTATTCAATACCAATTGCTTTAATTTCTATACCCGATATAACTATATCACGATATTGTAAATGCAATAGCAAAGTACCGCTAATTTACTGTACGGACAGTACGTGATGCATGACATGTGACGTGCCACTGAAAATGACAATTTTGAAATACAGTTTACATATAATAAATAATACAGAACTAGCTGTACTTTGTATCGTGAAAAGTTAGATATTTTAAAAATGTATCATTAATTTTGTCATGCTATTTTTTAGGTCTGAATGACAATTGATACGTATGTCTTTCTTGCAGACAATGCCTATTTACTGAAATAATGGCAGAATTAAAGTTAATTAAGATAAATAAAACCTACCATAATCATATTGTCACCTTTGTTTCAAGGTCAAACAGTTCAAATTTTCGTCATATAACATTTCAACTGAGTTAGACTAAAGAAAAATAGCACTTTTTTTTAAAAAAAAAGCTTAAAAGCTCTAGTATTATTATATTTTGAGTATTTTATAACAAACAAATTACCAGTATCAGATCAATGCTGCCACATTTAGGAGTTAGAGCAGTCTAGTAATTACCAGTATCAGATCAATGCTGCCACATGTAGGAGTTAGAGCAGTCTAGTAATTACCAGTATCAGATCAATGCTGCCACATTTAGGAGTTAGAGCAGTCTAGTAATTACCAGTATCAGATCAATGCTGCCACATTTAGGAGTTAGAGCAGTCTAGTAATTACCAGTATCAGATCAATGCTGCCACATGTAGGAGTTAGAGCAGTCTAGTAATTACCAGTATCAGATCAATGCTGCCACATGTAAGAGTTAGAGCAGTCTAGGAATTACCAGTATCAGATCAATGCTGCCACATTTAGGAGTTAGAGCAGTCTAGTAATTACCAGTATCAGATCAATGCTGCCACATTTAGGAGTTAGAGCAGTCTAGTAATTACCAGTATCAGATCAATGCTGCCACATGTAGGAGTTAGAGCAGTCTAGTAATTACCAGTATCAGATCAATGCTGCCACATTTAGGAGTTAGAGCAGTCTAGTAATTACCAGTATCAGATCAATGCTGTCACATTTAGGAGTTAGAGCAGTCTAGTAATTACCAGTATCAGATCAATGCTGCCACATGTAGGAGTTAGAGCACTCCAGTAATTCTAAATCGAAACGAACAGTGGTGGGTGCTCAAATAGTTAAAATAAATGTCACTGTAGCTATATTAATTTATTCCACAGCAATTAAGGACAACAAAATCCTGTTGTCATACAAATAAGGATTTATCGACAGTACATTTTTTAAATAATATAGTTAAATAGAAAATACTATTGTATCGTAAGATTTTTACAATGATTTTATTACTTATTGAAGTATTCTTATATTAAGTTACTTTTTTACATTATTTAAAATAAAAATTAACAAAGTTTATTGAACAAACCTGTAATGTCAATGCCAATTACTCAATTGGAGATAAAATTTTTATTTTAAAGAGAAGGGTAGGGAAGGAAGGACTAGATAAATGTTAAACACATCTACAATGTATCCTCAGGGTTACTGGAAGAAAAACTCTAATAAAGTCACAAACATTTATGAATATATTTCGTCTTTTAAGTTGATATAAAACACCGTATCAGCCTACGGAAACAAAAAAAACCTCATATGATAGAGATGGTCTTGTAAATAAGTTTTAGTATTGTATTGCTAAATAGCAATTTATCTTATATGTATATTCTTTCTTTATACGAAACAGTGTTAATTTTAATCCTCTCAGAATTTTTCGCATTCAAAATACCAGTCACTGATGAATTATTTCATAGATTGATATAATGTTCTACATATAAATATTGTGTTTGATAAATATCAGAGTAATAAAATATTCTTTATTAAACGTTGATTCTCATTCCTTTTTGGGGAATATAAAGGGCTATCTAGGAAGACGTAAAATTTACTAAAAATAACGATTTTCAATTGAAGGCAAAACCAACAAAATTGGTCAAATATTTTTTTCGGTTGGGCAATTTAGTTCTAAAGCAAAAACAGTGATGTTACTATTATTTCATATAGCAAGTAGTTTCCGTTTGACAATTTGCAGGAATAATTACACGAATGAACATCACAGGTTTACAATCAGAAACATCGTGATTGCGTGAAGCATATGGAATGTTTGGTAAAGAATAGATTACTGAAAAATAATTTCAAAATACAAAGTAAATAATAAAAACAAAAATAAATAAAGTAAAGAAGCAAAGGACCATTCATTCAATTTAAGACCTTATAAGACCATTCATTCATTTTAAGACCTTCACAGTTTTGAAACTCGCCTTTACCAAAGGCATCCTTTTGGCAGATGAAACTGATCATGTATCAAGACAAACTCAAATAGGAGTTTTTTTAGTTTATCAAAAGTAGTGACAGATGTGAATTTAAAATACTTCAAGAAATATATTTGTCATTTGAAGTTTTTATTTTTAACAAGTATTATTTAAATAAATTCTGTATGAAATAAATTATATAGCAAAAATTGTGACGGGATCCACCCATCCCCATGGGGCATATAAAACTGTGGTAGTACGTCCATGGCAGTTCATGTTCGATACCTTCGTATGTGTTTGGATGTACGTAAACTGGCGACTACAAATTACGACTTTTCAACGTATTAAAAATATTAAAGATTGATGTGCTAATATTAGCAATACAATAATATGCATAGGACCTTATATTTGTATACTACGTGGGAAAGATGTAAATGAGTTAAACAGTGACCTCATGTTTAGAAAATGTCAGACCTATGTACTTTTCGATTATTTAGAGTAAAATACTAAATCTTATTCTTTAAAAAAGATATTTAACAAATTATTAGTTATTAATAAAATATAAAATTTTAAAAACAATAGGAAACTAGTATCCAATTCATTAATGACATTGACAAAAAAGTTAATTTAGCAAGAAAACATTTAGCCTAGAAATTAAGTTTACTTGTTCATAAATTAACTTCTGCTGGTTGAAAATAACATTTATCATTAGAACGTGAAGAGGTTTTACATGCAAAGACTAAAATTGAAAGACTAAAGATCATGGAGGTACAGAGAGAGAAGTTGTCACTGGTGGTAAGCCATTTATCTTTGTTATTGTTTATTTTGAATCAACCTCCTCGCTAGTGGAGGAGAGCCTCAGACGACCCGCCAAGATACTATAAAGGGATCTTTGTTTAGCTCAACAAAAATATTACATGTGAATTTTTAGGGATTTTCTTTATGGAAAAGTATATTTTTATTCTTTGAAAACGATATAATCATTAAGAAAATACTGGTATCTGTGAGGGCTTGTTGTCTGATTTAATTGTATTAATTAATATAATTGTCTGAGAAAGAATATCTGGAATTAAATCCGGTTCTGAATGGAAACCATTAAAGATATTTCCCAACAAGTGAATATAATTGGCCATCGAACAGTTTAGACTCGTGGATTTAATGATTCATATTGTTCTTACAAGGACTCTGCCAGGACCAGTCTTCTATTGATATTTACTATAGTTCCAACGTTTCCCTCTTTAATTATATGACATAAGGATTACAGTTATCTAAAGCAAAATGATATAGTTATATTTATTGAAGTATAGATGTTATTTAAATATTTAACCAATTTAATCTACTTTACCTGCAAAATAATATCCAATAACACAGTCTATGTCCTCGTATTTTACATAATATACTTGTGTGTTAAGTATGTCTGTATTTAATTCATATATTTGTACAAAATAAAATATCTTATAATATGTCAATAGACATATTACATTAGGCAATGTGTATGGTAGTGTATTATTTCATGTCTTCTTATTACTAATTCTTATTTTATAAACCAATATCTGTTACCAATTAGTATTTCTTGTTACCTAAAAAATAAAAACATGATTATATATCCAAATATACTCATCTTCACTAGTTTAGTTAGTGGCCGTACTCATAACTCTAGATCACGTGTCTAACATGGGAAACAGTACAGCTTTTAATTAGTTAACTGTGTCAATATAATACTATTATTCCAAAACATGTCATAAATATTTAACTAAGGAACACATTATTAAGAGCATTGCTTAATCAATTTGATCAGGGCCAAATATTTATTTTTAAGAGATGACTTCCTAGAGTTATGTGTAAATCTGTTTATTGTTAGTAAATATACATTTTTACAGCCATTTTTTACCTAACTTCAGTTTTAAAAATTTTGGAAGAGTAAATTAATATTCTACGTCCCACTTATATACTATAGAATAATATATGTATACTTATATATATATATATATATATATATATATATATATATATATATATATATATATATATTATACATATCCTAAAATAATATATTTTTAAGCACTCACTAGAAGTAGTAAATGTCAGACCCTTGGCATGTGCTAGATTTATATCCTGTCTAGACTTACTTTCCACTAACTTCCTGCTAGCTCGAAGTAGCAAGTAATTTATCGTCTACTTCAACTCACTTTTCGATCGAATATAGTTGTATTCAACATATCGAAATGCAATTGTATGAAAACATCAAAATTATCGATGTAATTAATGTTGGACGATATGTGCCCGTTCTTTTACGGGTTACTTTTGTAAACTGATACACTGAGCAACTTCTGTTTTGATTTGATGTAAAAAATTATAGTATTGTAAAAAAGGACCCATAAAAAAACATTCTTTGCGTAATATACAAAATATTAAAACCCATGCATCATGTTAAAAAATATTTTTAAATAGCTTAATACGTATTGGTACAAATAATTCATGATTATTTTGTGAATCCCTCTGGTCTGAGGAAGGTGAGCGTGGTTCACCGAAACCGATCACCACAATATTTGTGCATTTTGACTTGTATTGTAATATATTTCTGCATCTTGTGCTTATATTGTAATAACTTTATATTGTGTGACGTTCACTTTTACTGTACATGTTAAAATTATAAAATTCTCTCTAATATAATGTTATCTATATTTATATAAATTACATTTTTTCGAACATACTAAACGATTATATGTTGTTCCTTGTTTACAAAGTAAATGTGAAAAGTTTATATTTTATTTCTAAAATATAATTTTCAATAAATAATGTATAAATAATATACTTTTCAATAATAAAATGTAAAACTTTTTGAAAATAAAAATTCATACACTAAATTTCAATTATTATAAAGTATATTATATCATATCTTGGATACATTTCTAGATGGTTTCTAGATTCGAATTAAATAATAAATAGCTGCCAGTCCTTTATTACAGTAACTATATGTGTCGTTTGCACATTACGATCGTCTCTCTCGGACAGTGTTTCATTTAGTTTTGGTGTCTTTGTTTTCGTGTTCCGTTATTTTTTTCTGTGTTCCTTGGCGTTGACGGCAACCTCACCATTCTAGCTTGGCAGCCGAAAACGACATGTTTTGTGGCTAGACACGTTTAGGTAAGTGTTCGTAAAATTGTTTGCTTTTGTTACTGTTTGGTTGAACATATTGTTTCTCTGTCTCTAATGTGTTGTTTCAGTAATTAAAAAAGCTGTTGCCTGTTTGTGAAAATGTTTTATTTTCAGCAGGCCTACGTTAGGCCCATGTGACGACGTATTGTAATATTGTATTTATATTTCGTATATTATTTTGTCCTGTTAAACTGCTTTTTAGTTGAAATTAAATTTTTTATTTAAATTTTTTGTATAGTAAACTCAGAATCATGTTCTCCTTTTATAACTATTTCACTTGATAGGTCTAACAAAAGGTTTCATGTTGTTGCCCGACACAGCAGGATTTTAGTGATGTAATGCTGAGTCATGTAAAATTCTTAACTTTATTCTTTATTATTTTTGCTTAATTAATTTGTTTAACCAGTTGTTCTTAGTCTTTTTTATTTTAGGTAAATAATTAATCGGGTTTATGTAGTTTCTGTACTTCTTTGTTTTATTTTACAAATTTTACATTTTAATTGTCATGGAAGCTCTTAACAAATTTTATCTTTTTTTATCTCACCCCTCTATGTATTTATTTTGTTTTCTCACTTTTGGTGAGCCAAACTAAAATATGTTTTGTGCTGTGCTGTTTCTTTAACCCTGGCTCCGGGGTCGTAGAGTAATGGACGGGCACCTGCATGGCTACTGACGGCTTTTTCCTGGAGGCACAGTGCGAAACCTACAAGCTGGGACTAGCCTCTCCTTGCGTCCCAGAGCGGCAGCCACTTCTTTCCCCTTTCCGCACTGCCCTTCCAACGGCCTCCAGAATGAAGACATCGACATGCAGGTGACTCAAACTCAATTTATTTGTTGGCCCTTCTGGCCCACCAGCAATGAACATTTAAAAGAATTTATGTGTTTTAGAAGATGAACCTGTGAAGTGTCATCTCGTGTGAAGAAACATTTTAATTTTTTTTAGAACTCATTTTAAGTAAAGATATATTTTTTAGATTTTATTGTTTATTTTATTTTTTTGTTTATATTTTTCTCATAGGAGATTTTTCTTAAATAACGGGGTTCTAGGGTTAATTCTTCACTGTGATGTTCCCATTAGGAATCGCCCAGTTTAGCCTGCTTGATTTCGGTTAAATTATTAATTTAATTATTTTTTTAACTTTTCCAAATTAGCCAATATCTTCCAAATTTATTTTTTTACACGAGGCCCCGTAAGTTCAGCTGCCATGTTAAAATTTTGTCGTTTATCATCTGTAGTTATTGTTTTCTAGTTGTAGTATATTCATTCATGTATTCTATTATTTATTTATTGTTGGTGTTTTTCTCTTGTTTAATTGTTTTTGTTACATTATTTATTCTTTTTATGCAATTTTCATAGCTCTATATTTATAAAAATGTTTTTAGGCCTAATCATTTTGATTTACATTTTCTTGATACTTTTGAACTATTAATATTTGATAATCTTCTTGGTTTTTTTATTTTTATTATTTCTATTGCCTTGAGGCCAAAATATATTTTTAAATTTTTTGTAACATTTGATAAATATTGAACTTTTCACAAACGGTTTTGCCCGTAAATGTTTTAATTTTGTTATTTGTAACTTAATATTGTTTTAATATTACGATAGTATGAGGGTGGGCTATATATATTACAACATGAAAAGATCATCTAAGTTTCCATTTAGCAAATGAAATGGTGCTCATGAAGAAATAAAAACCGTTGAAACAACAAACAACTCCCCATATTAAATAAAATATGAATGTTATATCTTCTATGATTTGGTTTAATACTTATTATATTAGCGTTTTAGGAGTAAAAAGTTAAATAATTGGTAAGCAATATTATATTCCATAACAAATAGTAAGCTTTTGAATGTTGTATAGCTTACTATTTGTTCTAAGTTCACAAGCAGGTGTTTTCTAAGTTTGAAGTTATAAACATAATTTGTATCTCATCTTATAAATAACATTTCATTAATTAAATAACTCTAGAATCAGAGTGACTCTTTCATAACATGTTAGAATGAAGTAAGATTTTAGTAATTTAAACCTTAAGTAAGTATCCATGCGTATATCAGATAGAAGTTCGTTAAGTAAGGTGACTTCAGCTGACCGAGCTCTGACCACTCGGCATACACCATACTCACAAGGACTTGATTTGTCAAGCTCAAAGAAACTTACCAGTGAGCTAAAATGTTGAAAGTTTGACAAAAGTTTGTCTGTAAACGTTACAGCTTCTGTCAATGATAATTAATATTTATTGAAAGTTATAAATTTATTGTGCTCAATATTTACTTAAATAACAAATTTTGAGGAAGACTCAATAAATGAAAACACTTTTGACTTTGTGATGTTTTCGAATAGCTGATTAAGATTCAGACTGGAGTGGCCGTAGTTAAAGGTGGTCCGGGTTCGATTTTCGATGTGACCATTACAGTTTTTACCTCGCCGATCCCGAGTTTCGGAAGTGTCCTCAGGATAATAGTTAGAGAGGGATTCATAGCCCTAACTTTTCATTTTACTTACATTATGGGTTTTTAGCTGAACATGTTGGTGTCAAGTGCGTCATTTAGCATTACCACATCCATATTTAAAATTTTAAAGATTCCTCCACCATCAATGACTCTTATATATTGGACCCTAAGTGATCACTAATAGCACTGAAACGCTCTAAATGTAAAGTTAATATTAATTTAATGGCCAATTCAAACATCAAACAATTTATAAACTATGGAAACAAGTTAGGGGGTAGTTGATATTAAAATCGCCCTGTATAGCAAATTAATTAAACGATAAAAAAGTTTATGAGAACGCTTAATTTCAAGAGGAAAGTTAAACTATTGTTGAGACCGTTAAGTAACTAACATCCATTAAACATCTATGGATATGACTATCACGTCAGTCAGATTAGATTGTGAAACGTCGCAATTATAATTATTATAATCAATATGACCAAGAGTAACAAAAGAATTGGAAATTGTCCCCCTGGGATGGTCCTTTCCACTTCTGAAGTGGAACAACAAGCCTAATGAACAACTCGTGATGATGTTATGGTGGGTTCTGTTGGAGGGGTGGTGGAATTATGAGGGAGATGTATGTTGGAAGAGTGTAGAGGTGTTCTAATTGACTGTTCTTACTAGTCAATTAGAACACCTTGATCTTCAAAAGTATTTGTTAGAAGATGTAAAATAATTACAAAAACACATTTCCTATACATTTTAGTAAAATAAAACACGTGATAACGAATTTTGGATCAAAATATTAATTACCTTTTTTGTATATTTTTAAAAAACTTTTACCACCACGAATTATTTAATGTTATACCAATACTTAAGACCATATAAACTATTGACAAAACAGTTGTTGTGTTTACTATTGACAAAACAGTTATTGTGTTTACGGAAAAAGCACAGGATAAAAAACTGGATCAGTTTGACCAACTATTCATCTTTAATATTGAGCTGGACGGTGACGTGTCAGTGGAAGTGGAATGCACCTTTGTCCTGGTTTGGACAGTGATTAATGGCCATCTTTTTATATATTTTACATTTTAAACTTAATTTACGTTTACCTCCAAAAATTGTATTGCTTTTAAAAAATACACTTATCCACATTTTCATTGCATTTTACTTTTAAAATATGAAAAATTCATTTGTAAATATAATAAAACATTATTATAATTACAGTACATTTTGAAAACGTCACTATAAAATCATTCCTTTTTAACCCTTGATTACAAAACATATTTTAGAGTCACGTATTCACAAAACTATCGTAAAATTTACTACTATCTTTGTCTTTTTTTTAAGTATTGATTTTACACCAAGATAATTGATTTAAACCTATGTTTACATAGTCTGGGCATTATATAACTAGAATTTAATAAGAATAATAGTATATTAATGACTATATGTATCCTATAAATATTTTTTCTGATGCTTTCAATTTAAGCTACAATATGTAAGGGTTTCGAAAAAAAACAAAAAAATAACCAAAATTATTTTATTTTCCATAATTATGACAAAAATCAAAAAGTTTATTATAGATACTAGTAAAAAAACATATTTTTTTTTATTATTTTGCAAAAAACTCATAATTAGGTGGAACCATCAAGTTACAGATCGTTTGTAGTTCATAAAATTGCTCAATGTCCTTCATTGCATGCAACACAAGTTGTAGCTTTATGTTGGGCACATATTGCATGATTACAATGCTTACAGTAGGTAGTGGTCATTCTTCTCAAGTTTGAAGGGAAATAAAAACACACTTTCCTCGTTCCTGGTGGTGGGGCTTGGCCGGGATTGTCGGGTATTCCCAAAACGCATGAGAATTTAATATGAGAAAGAAATATGAAGAATAAAGATAAATCCCAATAAATATAAATAAAATAATATATATAATTAATAAATACCAATAAATATAAATAAAAAGAATAAATAAATCCCAAAATTTAATATGAGAAAGAAAAATCACTCATTCACAAAACTATCGTAAAATTTACTACGCGAGGGTAGGTACGCATAGATAGACGTGCCGCAGGCAACTGACGGATCGTCCCTGACCTTGACCGGCAATTATAGGAAGCTACTGGGAGGAGGGTTGCGCCCGGCCCGTCAACTACTTCAATATGACAGATTTCAATTACCTGATTCGTAATTTTTACGAAAGATTTGTAATTAAGGGTTAAATAAAATATTTAGTCCCATTAAATAAATTAAAAACTTAGATTAAATATGTTTATGTAAAATACGTAAGAAAATGTCTCATTACAATTTATAGGTAATAAACCTTTGTTGGTTCTTGAGCTGATTGATGAAGGATGTTTATTATTACTTCATCGTCCATAATTATTACTAATTAGGTTTGAAAATTGTACGATTGGCTTTGGTAAAGGAGCTTTGTGGGCAGTTCCATTAAACACATGGAAATGCCATAAAATACATTCCCCCCAATTTGATGATGTAATTTTTTTTTCTATCGTCTTTAAGGAATGTAGCCATTCACCCTTCAGCTGTGTTTGGCCTAAATTATAAGATATCTTATTAAACCCTCTATAACAATAATACTATTACAATAATATAAAAATGTCAAGTTAGACGTCCAAATGTTAAACCATGCAATATGACGTATACAAACCATATAAAACTTGTTGTTATGTATGATGTGTGACAAAGTATCACAGATTTTACCATAGTTTCACCAACGTTTTATAGGAAATATTTGGTCTTGGTAGAGAGAGATTAAAAAAAAAAACTATTTAAGCCAGACAGCTATCTTGTAGTTGTATTAATATATAAATAATAAATAAATATATATATTTATTTATTGATAAACTTTAAATTCGTCATGATAGTAAAATTTACATGATTTTATAATACAGTTAAAATAAAATTGTTTAAACATTTTTTTTTAAATTCATCACTCCGAAATTTTAGTTTCAAAAATAAAGGCGAATACATTAATTTCTAGCCACAAATATTAGAATACATTGTAATAGGTACATTTTTATATTTTCTCTATACATTGAGTCTTATTATCATATTAACATGTTTGGTTTCACTGCAACATTCAATCCTCTTACGTCAAGCTCAACACTCAGGCAGTCATTTCCCTGAGGACGTTGACGTCATCCCTCATGTCGTGCGGCATGTATTATGTATCGTGGCTAGGAATCACAAATATAATAATTATAATTGTTGTAATCATTATAATAAGACAAGGAACATATCTATGGTTTAGATTTTGGTTTGTTGATTAGTTTATTAATTTTTTTAACATTTCAACATATCATAAAAGTTCTTAAAATATCCATCTAAAGTTGAAATTTTAAAGTGAAAGGAGATTGCTGGACGTAGATCTATGAACATGTACAGCAATTACAGAATCCGTCAATAGCTTTTTTGTATTATGATATTCTGTTTGCCGTATACAAATATGTATATCTACACATAGTTATTATACATATGTATGATATATACATGTTACTATTGCAAATACAGAAAATATCTTACTGAATTGCTTTTCGATATCCATATAAGGATACTTAATTAAAGTTTTATTACAATCATAATAATTTAAATTTTATTGAACTTTATAATTATATGGAATTGGAGTCGAGAGAACGCCAGATTATATTCATTTAATAGACAAATATAGTTGTCAATTAAAACTTCAATTCAAAACCGGTATGTATTTTAGAACTAAAATCTAAGATAAAGTCACAAGACACCTTGTTGCTTCACCTGAAGTATAGAAATATAAGAAATAATGACAACCTCAGGCCAGAAATTATTTTAGAAATATCTAATACATAATTAAAAAAAGCTTATGAAAAGTAATACTAAGTATTCTATCATTTAACTATATAATGTTTGGTGATTAAAGAGAAAACTCTCCAAGACGAGAAAAAAAGAAGTGGATCCGTTGCCGATAAGTGGATGTTATCAGCCGTTACCAGCAGCAGACTTTTCCCATCAGCCGTTATCAGCCCCAGACTTGTCCCATCAGCCGTTATCAGCCCCAGACTTGTCCCATCAGCCGTTATCAGCCCCAGACTTGTCCCATTAGCTGTTTACTGACATACTTCTATAACTAATGAATTCTCGTGTCCGCAAGGCATTTTGCTTACGGTTTTTTTAGCTTATAGCAATTACAAAGACTGTCCTTCCGGCGAATGAAAGGAATAACATTCAATTGGGGTGAGTTTGTTGTTCAAAAATGAATACAGTAACCACGTCTTGGCCAAAAGCAGGTTATTTTTACCATGAATATACCTAAAATAACCTTTTACACACCTTGATACATATGAGGCACAACTATAATTCACTTTACTCCCATAATATTAATGTAGAGATCACCAAATACAGCACATTTTACTTTATAAACGTTACACTAATGTTCTCAGATACAGTGAAACCTAAACAACTTGCAAATAGGAGGATATATTTAGGTTTTATGAGCATAACTCCAATTAATGACATTTACTGTAACTATATTTAGTTGAGGTATTATAAATAATTCCATTCTGACCATCATTTGTTTAATTTAGTGATATCATTACAATTTCGATGAAACAAATATTTGTATTCATTTGTTTAATTTAGTGGTATCATTATAATTTCGATGAAACAAATATTTGTATAATGTTTCATAAGTGAATCGTACATAAAATGAAACCTATTAGTTTATTACAAAATAGAACATTTATATGCTTTTTGTTCAGATCGAAAAGTAAATTACAACGTTTCAAATGAAAATTCGATTCCTGGCTGAGCACTTAATCGTTCCTAAGAGACAATAGCGTCCATTAAACTACCTTCGCTGTGTCAGATTTGATCATTCAATATGTCAATTAGATTCCCTTGTTTGACATCTCCAGTCTTTAAACTATGGCGGAAGTGACTGATTTTCAAATTATTAAAATTCAATTTGTTACGATTATTAAATTCGATTTATCAAACCACTAATTATCACATTAATTTAGTAGTTTTAAGAGTTTGGAAAAGAAAATCTAATTAATTATTAACTGTGTAGGTATCATAATATTTTAATATAGTACTATGTTTTAAGAGCATGGTCTTCGGCATCGATTTGTAAACTGTGTTGATGACAAATGTGTACAAAAAGGAAAATTGTCTTAAAACTTACTTTTAATAATTATTTTTCAAGTCATTATTTAACAATTCAACTAAACATAATACTACAGTTATGTTGTTTTTATTTGACATTGATAGTGTTTGAATAGGTAATATCACAGAATATAGACAGATACAGAAGCCCCACGCAATGCTAAATTTTGAAACGCGAGATCGCTTAACTCACCGGCCAGATCATACGCGGCGCTAGTGGTAAAAACCGGCCAAGCGCGATAGCCAAACTGTGGCTGGCCGGCCGGCCCAGCCGGCCAGGGAGAAATCGCTGGCGTATCGTCTCTGGTCTCTCAAGCTAGTCAACTACAACAGTCCCGCGTGTATGGTACGAGCAGTCCAACAATGATGCCTATGCAGAGTTTAATATTACTGTACATCTTTTACTGTTAAAACATAATATTCATATTAACATCTTTTTATTAACAATTATTGTTTGTTTAATTCGGTGCCTGCCCTAAACCACCCAATGTTAGTAATTACTAGAAAAAAATTACAATAATCAGGTATTCTTTGTTATACGTTTTTGTTTCTCTTGTTTACTATAGGTCTTCACCGACAAGTTTTGCATAACTTGGTGAGACCTAGATTTTGTACACACGAGTAAAAATAAGTAAATAAAATATGTAGAATAATATTTTGCCCGTGTAAAGGCCCGTGTAAATGAATAAAGTAAGTGTAAAAGCTTACTATCATGAATGTATTTAAGATAGATAGTAATAATAATAATAATAATAATAAATACTTGCAAATTTGTAAATAATAGCCTACATAAATGTTAGTAAAATTATTTTGTATACTTTATTATTTTATTGGCATTGTCAGACTAAAATTCCATACACGTAGCTTAATCAACTATTTAAAAAATACATTATTTTAAACGTTTCTTCAGATATTCATCAGTAGGCTGCTATTTTCGCTCAAAACTTGACTAACTGAAAATTAGATAAATATAAAACATAAATAATCCTATTACAAAGAACAAATTTTTTCCAATGTTATCGTGGCTAGGGAGATGATTTCTATAAGTATTATTAAAGCCAAACAACACTGACCAATTTCAAGTTCTCAAAAATCATAAGACCACGAAATTTGCTATAAACATTCATTATAGGCTATAGACATATACTAAGAGGGAATTTGTCAACAGTTTTTCTCAAAAATCTAAATTAAGGCAGATAACTAATATCCCAATACTAGCAAATCATTGTTACCCTAACAATGAGAACGCTTATGACGTGCACCGTTGACACTGTTGCACACATGATATAAGAGGTTATTTTTTAACAGTGTATTGAAACAATGTTAAGCATGTAATACGAAGAAAAATAACAAAATTACACCAGTGAGTGAAATGAGCGTAGCCAGTAACGGGGTTTTGCACACTTAGCGTGCTGTGGTATCCCCTAGTTTAAGAAAAACATTAGGTTTTGGATTATTACTATTATTTTTTACAGTTTTAAATGGGTAAAAAATGTTTAAAGGAACATAAATCTCGAATGGGGACAAAGTGTTTGGGAGATTGAAGGCGATAGGTTCCATGCTCGGTTCTCTTAATACCAATACGGCGTCCGCACAATGGTTGCCATCGACGTGGACACTACTAGAGACGTATGGGGTGTTCATGTTGGATAGTAGTCAAGGTTCGGATGTTGAGTAGGGAAGAGAACTGAGTGTCAGACTTGTCCGTTAGCTGAAAATCAGACCAACACTACGTGGTTCGTATTTTACGGAAAGCTGCAGGTCCGATAGTTGCCCTGGCTGTTGGGCTATTAATAAATTGCACTTTCTGAGAAACAGTTAAACTCAGTTAGTAACCAGGCTACACCATATCATCGTTCATATTCGCCTTAAAATACGCACAACGTTGTGGCGGTGGTGGCGTCTCATATGTTAGAACGAATACTATTTCCTCCAAACTATGTGGAAAATATTATTTGAGGCAAAGTTCAAAGAACGCGTGCCTATCACGTGTTCATGTACTTCCTGCATCCTTTCCGTCTGTAAAAAAAATTCTGAATAAAACTCAGTCAATCTATAAACTATAAAGCTCGATGTAATGACTGACTGACACTAAATGTTGCATTTCCCGGCGTCTTACCCCCATGAAGAGTATACTTGAATTGAAGCTCTCTGTCTGAAACCTCCAGAAAATTTCACAAAAGTTTACTTTTTTCACTCATAAACAAGCGGCCTTTTACCCCAAAACTTCCCCAATGGAAAAAATCACTAAAAAGTAGTTTTTATTACCTAAGTTGAAGAAATCTTTAGTAAAATGTCTAAACATTCACAGTTCTACACGTGTAACAAACGAGCACCTTATATATGAATTTCAGCTTAATAACTCAAACATTTGTGGTATCGGGGGCTCAAAAACTGAAAATTTTAAAAATGTAAAAATTTAAAAAACTGATCTAATCTACTCAAGTGAGGTATCAATTTAAAGCAATTTCTCTCCTGAAACTAAATGCAATATCAGATTTTGAACAGGATAAATATTAAGGAGAAAATGCTCCTAAAACAAAACAAAAAAACTCTTAAAACCAGTAAAAGGGTAGTACAAAAATAAAACTGACAAGTGGAGCAACAAACGATAGGTATTTATCTCAAAAATTACATTTTACCTTTACATCTTGGAAGAGACAACGTTTAAGGGTTCTGTCCCCCCCCCCCAATAAAAACAAGCTCCAAAACCCAAAATTGAGTAATAATGTCAAACTAATACACTCAAGTGGGGTATCAAAATAAAAGTATTTTTCTCTTAAATACTTAAATACTCTTAAATACTCTTAAATTTACCATCAGATTTGAGAACAGTCTATGTTTAGGGGTTCCGCTGCCCCAAAAACCAAAATTAATGGTCATACTGGTTAAAAATCCTGACGAGGCAGAGGGCCGATCTTTCTCACGAGGCGACATGCCGAGATCCACAAATGGACTGTAGCAGTATCTTGGTGAGGCCGCAAGCCGAACTTTCCCCCGCGAGGCCGTAGGCCGAGTTCCATAACTGCCTGTAGAAGAGCGTCTTGGCGAGGCCGTAGGCCGAGCTCCTCCACGAGGCCGCAGGCCGAGCGACCGTCTCAACGCCTTCATTTTGAGAAATACCACGAACTGCCCGTTTCATTATTTCCTATACCGTGGGGCTTCTGTATCTGTCTATATTCTGTGGTAATATATAGTCTAATTTATAGACGTTGTCGATTATTTAATTTATACATATATGGCCTCGTTTCTTATATTTAAATATTCAACATTTAAATTCAAATATTTTGGATAACATCTCATGTTATATGCACCAGATCCGTGACCCCTCAAGGCCTAGTCACGGTTAATACTTGAAGTACCACACCAAAGTGCCCAGAGATAGTGACTATAATCCTGGGACATTTTTACTGAATGTGAACACAACGAATATAGTTTAAAATATAAAACAGTCCTTTGTGACTTTCTCCTACTTTTAATAAACAATTAATTCAGCAACACTATTTATTTAGGTATTATTAGATGCATAAGCTTAATTTTTGAACACAATTTTATGTGTACCAACATCCTGATATTTTTAAAGTATGATACTCCACCTAAGCTAAAGTTGACTGGTGTCTGAAATGATAACGAGGGTTTTGAGGCACATGTTTGACGATTTATAACTTTCCACTGCTTGATAAATATATGATACATCTATATGATAGGTATATCATAAAACATTAAACGGAGTTATTAAAAATAATATTGTAAAATAGTACAAACGTTGATAAAAATTCCATATTATCTTAAATTCATTGATAATATATTTTTTTTACTTTCTATGTTTGTTTTTAATGTTTACTATTTATTAGGTTAAAGGTCAATATAGCTTTATTTAATTTAATTTTTAACTGCTAAAAATCTTAATGAGCATGTAAAAATGAATTTAAATAAACCGAAGCAAGATCTTGTCTTTTATTTCCAAACGGAAAAAAATCAATACATCGTTTTAGTATTTTTATAACCCCAACACTACTTTGTCTATAATGTTATAAATAAAAATGGATGCACTTTATAATTTCACACAATTAAGCCTGCATTTTGTAAACGTTAAAATATAATCAGGCAATCCCGTAAATGTTTGTGTGAGAAAAGAAGGCTATTTTCCTTACCTTTCCTCTTCTTCTTTTTTAGAAAAAGTCCATTATGAGTTTCAAATGAATCAGTGCTGACAGTTTTACATTTTTAATTATTACTGATTTTACTTTTTTGAAATGTTTTTATCTAGGATCTCTTTATTTTTCTTATTTTTTTAAGTCAAGAAAAATGTGTGTGTAGTAGACCAAAACAAAGACACATACAGATGTAAATAACCATTTGTCTCGGGACTGGACCTGGCAGAACACTTTCTCCTTCTCTGTCTCCCCTTTCTAAATGTAGTGCACGAAGTGTTGAATACATAAAACATGAAAACAACTGTGCGAATAAATGTTACAAAATTTTGTCTTAAATATTTCGTAAAATATTTTGAGTAAAATGATGGACCCTTTATACTTTGACTGTCATACTCTAACTTTCACATTTATGTTGTATATCAATTATAATACTTCAAATACAAGTTACCGATACATTCGATGTATTGATGAAACATGACACTAATAATAGTGCTTATCTGAGGAACTTGTTATGTCGACCCAATATGGCTGCTGTTTTGACACATTCAAGTGCTGGTTATCATATCGGAAACTCTTTAGGTTCGTATCTCATTTCGCTTTAGCCACGAGTTAACAAGGCAGAGGAGGAAAATTAAAATTTATTAAATGTTTTTGGATTTTAATTATTATTTCTTCATTTTGAATTAGTTATTTTATTCTTAAAATATTTAATTACGACATTAACCACTTTCTTCTTTTTAGTTTCATTTTTTATTTCTAGGTTTATATTTATAGTTTACATTTTTAAACCAGCTTAAATTACTCAGGTTTTTGATTTGTGGTACCATAGACATGAATCTGAGACTAACTGCACGATACAAATACAATTTTATTTTTATTACTATTATATGTAATGGATAAATTTTAAATCGATTACTAAAGACGTTTCTTTAAATAAAACTAAACATTTATACTAAAACAAGTTTGTATATTTTACCTGACCTAAATTATGTGAAATATACGTAATTTATAAATGTATTCAGTTAGAAATGTATTCGATGAATCATGGATCAGTAAATAGGTGTAAGTGCTCCACAAACAGAACATGTTTTATGTAAGCGCTACACCTCAAGTGTAACGTTGCCACAAGCGGACTTCTTGTAACGTGGCCACAAGCGGACTTCTTGTAACGTTGCCACAAGCGGACTTCTTGTAACGTGGCCACAAGCGGACTTCTTGTAACGTTGCCAAATAGTTCTAATACTTACTCAATGATATTTTACATTCTGTTAGATGTTAAACTATACAACATAGTGCCATATTTTGTTTAAAATTTGGAATAGTCATTTAGAATTTTTATTTTATGAGCCGTTTGCATAAAGAATTTCTGTTGTTATTTAGTAACACTTTTATTTGCTTAAGGATACCACTGTAAGTGTATGAGCGTGCGGGTCAATGACACTGTAAGTGTATATGGGTGGGAGGGGGTGTTCAATACCACTGTAAGTGTATATGTGTGGGTGAGTGGGTCAATACCACTGTAAGTGTATAAGCGTGTGGGTCAATAACACTGTAGGTGTATGAGCGTGAGGGTTAATATCACTGTACGGACCATATGGGTGGATGGTTGGTTCAATACCAATGTACGTGTATATGGGTGGATGGGTGGTTCAATACCACTGTACGTGTATGTGTGGGCGAGTGGGTCAATATCACTGTACGTGTATATGGGTAGGTGGGTGGTTCAATACGACTGTACGTGAATGTGTGGGCGAGTGGGTCAATATCACTGTACGTGTATATGGGTGGGTGGTTCAATACCACTATACATGTATGTGTGGGTGAGTGGGTCAATATCACTGTACGTGTGTATGGGTGGGTGGGTGGATGGTTCAATGCCACTGTACGTATGTATATACCATATATACCACGCCCATGTATGTATGGCGTGCGGGTCAATATCACTCTACGTGTATGTGTGAGCGTGCGGGTCAATTTCACTGTACGTGTATATGTGAGCGAGTGGGTCAATATGACTGTACGTGTATATGGGTAGGTGGGGTGGTTTAATATCACTGTACGTTTAACTTATGTGTGAGCGTGTGGGTCAATATCACTGTACATGTATGTGTGAGCTTGTGGTCAATATTGTATATGGGTGGGTGGGTGGGGTGGTTTAATATCACTACGTGTATATGTGAGCGTGCGGGTCAATATCACTGTATGTGTATGCGTGAGCGTGCGGGTCAATATCACTGTACGTGTATGTGTGAGCGTGCGGGTCAATATCACTCTACGTGTATGTGTGAGCGTGCGGGTCAATTTCACTGTACGTGTATATGTGAGCGAGTGGGTCAATATCACTGTACGTGTATATGGTTGGGTGGGGTGGTTTAATATCATTGTACGTGTATGTGTGAGCGTGCGGGTCAATATCACTGTACGTGTATATGGGTAGGTGGGGTGGTTTAATATCACTGTACGTGTAACTTATGTGTGAGCGTGCGGGTCAATATCACTGTACATGTATGTGTGAGCTTGTGGTCAATATCATTGTACGTGTATATGGGTGGGTGGGTGGGGTGGTTTAATATCACTACGTGTATATGTGAGTGTGCGGGTCAATATCACTGTATTGCTTGTGGTCAATATCATTGTACGTGTATATGGGTGGGTGGGTGGGGTGGTTTAATATCACTACGTGTATATGTGAGTGTGCGGGTCAATATCACTGTATGTGTATGTGTGAGCGTGCGGGTCAATATCACTGTACGTGTATGTGTGAGCGTGCGTGTCAATATCACTGTACGTGTATGTGTGAGCATGCGGGTCAATTTCACTGTACGTGTATATGTGAGCGAGTGGGTCAATATCACTGTACGTGTATATGGTTGGGTGGGGTAGTTTAATATCATTGTACGTGTATGTGTGAGCGTGCGGGTCAATATCACTGTACGTGTATATGGGTAGGTGGGGTGGTTTAATATCACTGTACGTGTAACTTATGTGTAAGCGTGCGGGTCAATATCACTGTACATGTATGTGTGAGCTTGTGGTCAATATCATTGTACGTGTATATGGGTGGGTGGGTGGGGTGGTTTAATATCACAACGTGTATATATGAGCGTGCGGGTCAATATCACTGTATGTGTATGTGTGAGCGTGCGGGTCAATATCACTGTACGTGTATGTGTGAGCGTGCGTATCAATATCACTGTACGTGTATGTGTGAGCATGCGGGTCAATATCATTGTACGTGTATATGTGAGCGTGCGGGTCAATACCGCTGCACGTGTTAGTAAATACTTCAAAAACTGTCATTTACCTAACTTAGTATACCACAAAGTTGCAGTGAATCCATCAAATCCCACGTTACAATTGAAATATTTCAAAAACTGTAATTTACCAAATTTAGTATACCACAAATGTACAGTGAACCCATCAAATCCCATGTTACAATTGAAATACTTCTCGTCTGGACCTTACGGCTTATTACGTATCTATAAATGTACTTAAATACAGCTCTTATAGATTTATATTAGATATTGTTTATTTTATTGTCTGAGATTGAGGTTAGCATTTTATTTTAAATCGAGAATTATTGCATATTCTTAATTAAATATTAATTTCTTATAAAACTGTCACACTGAAGTAGTAGTTAGGAAGGTATTTAGTTAGGTAGTCAGTTACTCAGTGTACGTGCACGGTTCACTTGGGGAGGTTCTTACACTTCAATACAGGTAGACCGGTTATAAATCGGGTGACTTTGTAATTGTGCCACTATTTCGTAAGTTTTTATTTCTACTTTTATTTCGTTTCTAGATGGTGTCTTACCAGGATAAATACATCAATTTATGATTTGTATTATTCTAACAAATACAACTTCAAATATGTGAAATGATTTTAAAATCACCTACAAAGAAAATATATTGTGTGAAATATTATCCAGTTGGTAAGAACGTAGCACATTATTATTGAAATTTCGCTTTATAATGAACCATAATATAACTAAATTTATGCGGAAAAGCAAGTATTTATTTACGCCAACGTTTTTTATGAAATATTTTATGTATTAACTCGGTACATAACATAGCACGGCTTGATGTGCTTGAAGCTCAGTTGAAGGCATTGTGTCACTTGAACTAATAATTAACACTACTAATATGTTTGTACTTGTGTTTTATTTCGATTCTCTGTACTCATCCCACTGTACGTGTATATAACACAGCACGGCTTGATGTGCTTGAAGCTCAGTTGAAGGCATTGTGTCACTTGAACTAATAATTAACATTACTAATTTGTTTGTACTTGTGTTTTATTTCGATTCTCTGTACTCATCCCACTGTACACGTATATAACATGGCACGGCTTGATGTGCTTGAAGCTCAGTTCAAGGCATTGTGTCACTTGAACTAATAATTAACACTACTAATTTGTTTGTACTTGTGTTTTATTTCGATTCTCTGTACTCATCCCACTGTACGTGTATATAACACAGCACGGCTTGATGTGCTTGAAGCTCAGTTGAAGGCATTGTGTCACTTGAACTAATAATTAACATTACTAATTTGTTTGTACTTGTGTTTTATTTCGATTCTCTGTACTCATCCCACTGTACACGTATATAACATGGCACGGCTTGATGTGCTTGAAGCTCAGTTCAAGGCATTGTGTCACTTGAACTAATAATTAACACTACTAATTTGTTTGTACTTGTGTTTTATTTTAATTCTCTGTATTCAGCCCACTGTACGTGTATATAACATAGCACGGCTTGATGTGCTTAAAGGTCAGTTGAAGACATTGTGTCACTTGAACTAATAATTAACACTACTAATTTGTTTGTACTTGTGTTTTATTTTAATTCTCTGTATTCATCCCACTGTACATGTATATAACATGGCACGGCTTGATGTGCTTAAAGCTCAGTTGAAGGCATTGTGTCACTTGAACTAATAATTAACACTACTAATATGTTTGTACTTGTGTTTTATTTCAATTCTCTGTATTCAGCCCACTGTACATGTATATAACATGGCACGGCTTGATGTGCTTAAAGCTCAGTTGAAGGCATTGTGTCACTTGAACTAATAATTAACACTACTAATTTGTTTGTACTTGCGTTTTATTTCAATTCTCTGTATTAAGCCCACTGTACGTGTTTATAACATAGCACGGCTTGATGTGCTTGAAGCTCAGTTGAAGGCATTGTGTCACTTGAACTAATTTGTTTGTACTTGTGTTTTATTTCAATTCTCTGTATTCATCCCACTATACGTGTATATAACATGGCACGGCTTGATGTGCTTAAAGCTCAGTTGAAGGCATTGTGTCACTTGAACTAATTTGTTTGTACTTGTGTTTTATTTCAATTCTCTGTATTAAGCCCACTGTACGTGTATGAGAGAGTGAGTGGGTCATCACATTGACGTTTATGGATGTACCCATTTAATATTCAATGGTAAATACAGAATATAAATATAATAAATAAATAATATATATTTATATTCTGTACTCACTGATATTCAACTATTATTGGAGGCTTACCAAATTGGCAGGTTCCCTTACTCACCCTTACGTATACACGGGTATTATTTTTCTCACGGGTATTATAAGGATTTTGAGAAGACATATTTGGTTGATACTCTCAAAATATTCTGGTGTGAACCACGTCATATAACTAGTTTAAATACGTACATAGGTACCAACAGTTTCACCCATTCTACTATGAGTTTTCATAAGTGGTCAAATATTTCCCTGAGATTAAGGCATTTGAAACTATATACATGTTGTAAAGGTTGAAACTGAACACTTCGGATAATATTGAAGTCACCAGCCACTTACGAAGTATAAGTCTGTGCTTCACGACTTTGTGGCCAATTTTTTACTGGCCAACCACCAGCAAATAACACATTATTGTGACTACAGTCATTATTTTGTAAATTCTTAACTCAACCCTTACAGCACCAGTATACAATAAGTTAAACTAAGATTATAATCACTTATAACAAACAAACAAGAAAAAGGGAAAATAAAGAAGAGAAACAGAATGAGAAACTACGCTAGTTGTAACAGCAATACATCTTCGACTTCTATACTGGAAGGCAACTTGTCAGTTGTAATGGAATTCACCTTTGTGCTGGTTTGGCCAGTGAGTAATGGTCATCTTTTATGTTTTAGAGCTGTAAGGTCCAGACTTATTGTTAACTTTTCAAATTGGACTTCTCTACCTTTTTTGCATGAAAACCTATGAATTCAAAATATTCTCATATAAATTATCTTGAATCAATCAACCTTCATAAATTTTAAATTGTACTCCTTATTCTGGAATCATTTTCTGTATAATTATCAGTAACTTATGAATTTGTTGTCTGCTGATATTTTAATAAAAAGAAAGAGAGTAAAAATTAATTAAAAATACAGACCAAAGTCAAATTAGCTTGGTTTGTGAACTAACCATTAGTCCTACAGAAATCCAATTTTCATTTTCAGCTTATTAGTCGATGCAACAATTGTGATTAAATTATTATTAAAAGTTAATTAATTAAATACGAAGTACACGTATAATTTTAATGGTATTAAATTACATTTAGTCACGAGAAATTAATTTTAATTAGTTTAATCACGGTATCAATGTAGTTTGCATGTTGCACGATATGTGGAATGTTCCTGGGGAAAAGACTGCCTAAGTATGTTGAGCTCAGTGTCAGGTTTGATTGTAGTATATATATAAAAATATAGAACCAAATATGTACATAGATAATTGATCTTCTTACTATAGTGTATTTTCTTAACTTCTAGGGCTTATTCATTTGATTAGACTCTCCATGTTATATAGAGATTAGGGTTTCGATGTTGTACAGAGAGGCTTGTGAATTAGCTTAAAACCAGATCAATCATGTGACGTACAGAAACCACGATTAGCTGTAAGCTCCCAGGCTAACTAATTGTTAATGAATGAAATAAAATGAAAAATGACTTTATTGTACAATCATGTTACTATTTGTGAGGTTAGGACTAAAAAGTCCACTCTTACACCTAACCATAACTTTCTGAGAATGAATCAATAACAGTTAGTAACTAGACTACACAGGTCAACCACACTTATTCTACACTCGTATCACTCGTATTCGCAATTAGTTAACGTCTAATATATGAATACAAAAAATGGGCGTATTTTAAATTTGTATCTGCCTCTCTAGGGAAAGCGTATTAACACTAAATAACAGAGTTTATGTTACGAAACAGTCGACAAACACGTACCTACATTATTAATATATAATATGAATAGTATAGGGGGTGGGAAAAAGTCCCGTCCGAACGGTTACAGGTAAAGAAATAAAACTTGGTACATCATAAAGCTATTTATTGAAGTAACTACAGTTTTTTTTCATGTTTAGGGGGATGGCCCACAAGGAGTCAGAAGGAAATCATGAGAGCATAGGTCGTATAGTACATCAAATTAAAGGTCTATATTAGTAGAGTACAACACCGCAAATCACTTCTCTATGGTGTGACCCTATCAGGAATTGGATCAATTTGAAAATTAAAATTTTTAATATTCAAAGTGCTCTATTACCTGATAGAGTGGCCCCTCAGAGATACAGTTTGTGGCATTCAAATCAGTAACATATGACCTTTAAAGAGGTGTAGCATTAGGTATAAAATTCAATGGAAAAAATCTTGCTAACTTCAGTTGTGGAAACCATCAGAATCCTAAGTTTAGTAATACATCATTTTAAAGGTCGTATGGTGCTGATTTGAATTCCACAAAACGCATCTCTGAAGGACCACTCTATCAGAAAATGGAGTACTGAATATTAAAAATTTTAATTTTCATATTGCTCTATATTCCTGATATGGGATTTGTGGTATTCAGTTTTTTAAAGTATACCCTTTAAAATTATAGTTTTTTTAATTAGCATAATAATTATTGGTACATATACAGTACAAGTTAACGTCACACAACACGAGTATTATATATTACAATACAAGTACAAAATGCACAAATATTATGCTGATCAATTTCGGTGAACCACGCCCACCTTTCTCAGACCAGAGGGATTCACAAAAGGTAATTCTTTTTTTCAAGTTTGTTTTCCTCACCAGGTGATTCTTTTGTGAATCCCTCTGGTCTGAGGAAGGTGAGCGTGGTTCACCGAAATCAATCAGCATAATATTTGTGCATTTATTACTTGTATTGTAATATATTTGTACATTTTGTGCTTATATTGTAATACATTTGTGTTGTGTGACTTTACTTTAAAATTATGTATCACAAGCCATAGGCTTTAATTAAGAATATTGATGATAGCCTCAATAGGACGTCCCCTATTAGAGTGAGATTATTACCTATTGTACCTTAAAGTAGCTACCCAATACCTAAAGAGATTGAAAGACTCTAATTCCCATCTTGTTTATTTTAAAAATACAAGGATAGTGGGGAACTTTTTCCCACCCTGTATAATTTACTTCAATTAACAAAGGTTCTCTTTTAAACGTAGTAGATCCTTCTGCATATTAAAAAGCAATACAAATCATAGAAAAGATTTAATACAAGCACATCCATATACGTATTTAACAAAATTATATCCACTTTAATGCATAGCATACTTCTTTGATTATGTAAAAATATAAAACGCTCTTTGTTTTGAAAGTGGGTTTTCATTTATAGAACTAAGCAAAGCTGAAGAATCTATCTTTATTGATTACACTCCAGGAATATGATAAAAAGGAAGATTGCTTCTAAGTATCGAAGACGGAAACCACACGTACACTTACTGGGATAAACCTTTGCAAGCTTTTACTACTTACACAGCTCTTTTACTACTTACACAGCTCTTTTACTACTTACACAGCTATTTTACTACTTACACAGCTCTTTTACTATTTACACAGCTCTTTTACTATTTACACAGCTCTTTTACTACTTACACAGCTCTTTTACTACTTACACAGCTCTTTTACTACTTACACAGCTATTTTACTACTTACACAGCTCTTTTACTACTTACACAGCTCTTTTACTACTTACAAAGCTATTTTCTGCCTCGTTCTCAAACTTTGGTATTTTTCATACATATGTATCCACGTGGTTCTTTAATTTTATAAAAACGTTAATACTTTTATATCTAACCTATTATTGTTATATTAATAACTTTACTAGCATTATTTAACTGTCACATTATTAGTAAAAGTATTATTGTGTATGGAATGAGTTAAGTATAGAATGGATTGAATAGTTATTGTTTGCATAAATCGTTTATAAACTTTTAACATGACATATTTCATAGGTAGATAATATTTGGAGATTTCCAATGCTTCAAGTGTTTAGGAAACAAACACTACCTATAAAGAACAATTCAATGATAACAAATAACTTTCAAACAACGCATGATATATTTACTTCATTAAAAGTTTTCCATGTGACTAGGCTATGTCAGACTGTTCATATAAAAATGTAAGAGGTCCATACTATGTTATGGATACCAGTATGAGTAGGATGGGTGGGTGGACCTTAATTTTTATTTACATATCGAAGCTGGCCAATCCATACGCTCTATCAAGATTATAAGAGTTAAAGATACCAGACATTAGTATCGGATATCTATGAAACACTTAAACTTTGTCAGTTCTTACATTTGGCTTTGAAGTATTTATATAGTTGTATATGAGACCCTCCAAATCAAAAGTAAATTTAGATTTATTTTAAACCAATATTTTCTTATATTCTTTAATTGTATATATTAATTTTACATGATGTAATTCTACAAAATATTAATCATTGTTGTCTTGAATAGTAATTATTAATGCTCGATTAATCATCAACACTTGATTAGTTTAAATACGTGTAAGCCAATTTTATCACACCCAGAGCTACCCCCACCGATTCCACTCATCATCAGAAATCGATGAGAAGAACAAGGAAGAAATCATCCTTTCTCGAGGCGAAGTTAATTTTTGATGAAGGCAAAAAAACCTTTGTATTCATTCCGGAGTCATCGGATATGGATTGCTGCTTTTTCGAATCGAATGATAAACTAGAATATGATACAACATTTCAAGAATGTGTGAACGTCTAAATTGTTGTTCACATCGAAAACAATATAAATTTTCTAGCCATTTGGCATACATACCTAGAATAGTACTTCACAAATACTAACATTAATTTTACACAAATCAACTTGTCTGGTACACAAATAATACCCACGGATTAATACTCTGAAGACTGGAATAATTCCTTATAATGCTACATAATAAGGATATTTTGTATACAAAAATTTGTTGTAAAAAGTCGCATGTCGAGGCCGAAGGCCCAGGTGTCATCGAGTGATTCCACTATACAGTGTGAAGGGAGGTGAGTGGGTTATTTTAGGAACTTTGCTATCCTTTTTGGGATTTCCGTGATATTATTTACAAAATAAATTAAGTAAGCTTTTAAATCGTGCGAATGAATACAGTCGTTAAACGATTAAAAGTAAATGGTGGGTCAGGACTGATGGTCGATGCTGACAGGTCTTTTGAAATCGGACGGTCAGCAAGGTTTGTACGATTGTAACCGTACGTGTATGGGTGGGAGGGTGGGTCACTACCACTGCCCGTGTGTGGGTGTCCAAAATGCTGACCCACTTGCTTGTAAGGGTGGGCGGGTGGGTTAGTACCACCATTCTTGTATGGGTGGGCGGGTGGGTCATTACCACCGGGCTTGTATGGGTGGGCGTGTGAGCCAGTACCACCGTGCTTATATGGGTGGGTGGGTCAGTACCACCGTTCTTGTATGGGTGGGCGTGTGAATGTAGGAGGAAATCACTGCCAAATCCGGTTTCCTCAAGTCAGGTGATTTCCATAGAGGCTTGAGGTATGCAAGAAGAGTATCTTCTTCAATCAAATTAAATTGGAATATTTGATTGGAATTGAGGAAGCATGTGAATTTGCGAGAGATATTCAAATATATGTACTATAATTTAGTAGTGAAGTGTGTGTAACATAGTCTAGTCTATATCTCACGCATTTTAAAGTAGACTAAAGTAAAAAATAGAGTTAAAATACTTATATCGTAAAAGTAAGCGTGTAATTTAGAGTAAACTTGCAACGTCAATGTAATCAACGAAATGATACCTGGCTGTGAAATACACGTAACGTGCAACGTCAATGTAATCAACGAAATGACACCTGGCTGTGAAATACACGTAATGTGCAACGTCAATGTAATCAACGAAATGATACCTGGCTGTGAAATACACGTAACATGCAACGTAAATGTAATCAACGAAATGATACCTGGATGTGAAATACATGTAACGTGCAACGTCAATGTAATCAACGAAATGACACCTGGCTGTGAAATACACGTAACGTGCAACGTCAATGTAATCAACGAAATGATGCCTGGATGTGAAATACATGTAACGTGCAACGTCAATGTAATCAACGAAATGATACCTGGCTGTGAAATACTCGTAACGTATAACAAACTACGTGTTGTTGCCGATGTGTTACATTCTACCTCATTGGTAGGCTAAATATGGGAACAAATTGATTAGGCAAAAAAACAACAAATTTCATAGAGTATTGCAAGTGTCTCCACTGTCAATATGAACTTCATTAATTTAAAATAAAATTACGTTTTGTATAAATGTTTGGATATGGCGACAAGTGTTTGAATGAATGTGGTTTGGGAATATAGAATAGTCTTGAAATAGAGTTTTAAATAAAATAATTTTAACTGTGCAATTTAATAGGCTATTGAATGTATATTTTAGTTTAGATGATCACTTTAGCAAATGTATACATTATAGCACTATAAGAATCTTCATGAAAGTAATTAATTAAATGTAATAAATCAATAACAACGAGGAATTTGAAAACTAGTTGTAAGTAAACTACTGAGTAATTTTAGAATAAAATTCATATTTGGATAAACATAAACATATAGAATCCTAATGTCACTGACGAAACTAATTTAATTGATTGCTAAATAGTGACCGATATAATGTCCATACTAATGTCAGGGATATATTTCTTAAAAAATTTTAATAGGTTGCAATTTAATCGATGTCACTACGTTTGACATCGTACATGTTACTACATCTGTCATACATTTGTTAATGGTTACTCGAGCCTTCTACGTACCTTGACGATGATAGGCATCTAAATCAAATCAAACAAAAATAAAATCTTTATTAGCACGATACATTTACACAGCTTTACATTGTAGCTTAAAAATAGGAGCTTCGTCATTCCATATAATTAATTATAAAAAATACAGTATCAAATAAAATAAATTATACAACATTGTCATCAAAGTATTCCTTAGTACTATAATAGTTTTTCTCTAACAATAAATTCTTTATAGCATCTAAAACATTTTACATTTAAATTAATGATACTTAGAGGTAGTTTATTATACATTTTAGTCCCTACAACAAGTTTTTTCTAAAAGTTAGATTATGAGCTGGAACTCCGAGCTTTAATCTAGTTGAAGAATTATCAAATCTTTTACTGTCATGAAGATCTGGTTAATTTTACCTAATTTCAAAAATGTAGGGAGACGGTAAACTACAAATTTCCAATTTAGTAAATAAAGATTTGCAGCTGATACGTCTGTTTGTTACGAATAGTTCTAATAATTGACTTTTGGACTTTAAATATTAAATTAAATTTTTTTGCCGAATCCCACAACACAGTTCCATATTTTAAATGGATTGTATGTAAGCAAAGTATACCACTTTTCGTATTTCTATGGAAGTAGAATGGGAAAGAGTTTTAAAAGCAAATCTAAATGAGTTTAGTCTTTTAGAAAGAAAATTCAGATGACTGTCCCAATTTAAATTTTGATTAACTACTATTCCTAAGATTTTGAAAGAATCGGTCAAATTTATGAAATCATCCTATAACATGTTTCTTGCAACATTTCTTGCTTTGAACTGAATAATATTTGTTTTGGATTCATTGAGCAAAAGACCGTTGTTTTCAAAGCAATTTTTCATTTCTATAAAGGTATCAAGAATCTTACTTTGCAGATCCTTAAGTTTTTTTTTATCTTTTAGAAAAACAGATGTATCATCTACATATAAAACAAAATGAAATGGTGATTGTGTGGGCAAACTATTTACGAAGATAAGAAATAACAGTAGTCCCATGATCGATTCTTGGGGAACACCATTTTTCGCCAATTCCCACTTGGAGGTAAACCTAAGTGTGTTTTTATTTACCACTGTTCTTTGCCTACGGTTTGGTATTATAGGAATATAGCAATTTAAAAGCATATCCAGAAATTCCCACTTGTCTTTATTTTCTAAATCCGAATTGGTGAGGAGTTTGATTCCAAGTAATGACTGAGCCTACAGTGAAGGGCTCTCACAAATATTTTTTAAATGTTACTCAAAATCAATATTGGCCTGATGTTTTTAATATATTAATTTTTTATTTAAAATTTGGTTTAATTTAAGAAAACTTGAATTTGTCATGAAACACCCTTCGTAAAATAGATTGATTAATAGTTTTTTAAAGACTTGGAGCAATAACGTATGCAGAACGTTTTAGTAAAATAACAGGAAAATTTTATCCCATCCACAAGATAAAATGTGTTTTAACCATTCAATTTGAGTAGTCCCTTTTTATGTTACAATTTTAAATGAATCAAAATCCGTAACTGCATTAGAGAAAGATGTAGATTAAGTATATTCATGAGAGACTTTATTCTAATCCAAGTAAGAAACATCAACAATGATAGACCTTAGCCTACCACTCACTTTCCCTTAAAATGTTGTTTACATGACTATGGTATGTTTTACCTTGCACGACATCTCAAGACGTTGGGGATGGAATTTCTTGTTATGGTACTACTGAACAGTTATAATATTGAAATTTTAAATTTCAACATTAACATTTTGAACTGAATTCGAAAATAATGTTTACCAGCGTAACCAATTAGGTAAATATGTTTTTAAAACAAAATGTGTGCATACAACATTTACTTAGAAACTCATTCGTAATACAACTGTTGATGATTGTTAGTTGTGACTTGTCTTATCAGAATCATGATTAGTGAAACTGATCAGAAAACGTTATCAGTATAACATTTTAGTCTCCTGAAATTGTAACTTAAGGTTGGCAGATTGAAGTTTATAAATTATTTAAAAGAAAAGTAATGTACAGGTTAAAATAAAATTAATTAAGTGCACATATCCGATGAACATTAATGTTTTATTTTAGATTTTACTTCCTGTAAGATATTATAAGAAAGTAATATTTTAGACCTAAATAAAACTAATATTTTTACCATAGTTAATGAAATAAATAGATTCAAGTAATAACCAAATGGCATCTTTATAAATGCAGTTCTATATAATTTTGTAACAATACCTAAAAAAATTGCATGTACCTTACCTTGTAAATACAAAGTAAATGTTAAACAAAATGAAATAATTAGCTGGAACACAAAATGATGATAAGATTGTAGAGTAAACAATAGCTTGGTAACTAAGGTATGAGGGAAACAAAAGGTACATTGTGTTTGGGAGGGGAAGAGAGACAGCCTTGTCAGTTTGTTTAATTGACTTAGATATTAGGACTGAAATTAAACATTCTTCTTGTTATCTTGGAAAGTAAGATAAAAGGAATATTCTTTATGTAAATGTTTGTCATTTGTTTTTTTTTCTTCTGTACTTGTTTTCTATTATTATGAAAAAGAACATTAAGCATTGCTATCGTGATATTCCTTTTTCCAAAGTACAAAAAATACTGTTTACTTAAACATTAATTATTACAATAGAATCTTTAAAAAAAACTAGTTCGGCTAACCTTTCATTTAAAACTTTTTTTCAATTAAAATATATGTGTGATTGTTTGGAGAAAATTTATTTTTATAAAGGAAATTACACCACTCCTACCTTTTAAATGTAAGCAGCTGCTTGCTCTTTTAGTACGAAACTTTTAAGGCGCAAAGGAATATTTAAAAAGGCTGGAAATCATTTTAAAAACTCTATTAATACTTTTAAGATCAAAAGGTCTGTACACAACTTTGATACCACATCCAATAATAAAGTTCATGTTCATTTTTTAACCATCTAACCCCATACAAACTATCACGCTGTTACTAAACTTCATATAACCCCATACAAACTATTACGCTGTTACTAAACTTCATATAACCCCATACAGACTATCACGCTGTTACTAAACTTCATATAACCCCATACAAACTATCACGCTGTTACTACACTTCATATAACCCCATACAGACTGTCACGCTGTTTCTAAACTTCATATAACCCTATACAGACTGTCACGCTGTTACTAAAATTCATATAACCCCATACTGACTGTCACGTTGTTACTAAACTTCATATAACCCCATACAGACTATCACGCTCTTACTAAAATTCATATAACCCCATACAGACTATCACGCTGTTACTAAACTTCATATAACCCCACACAGACTGTCACACTGTTACTAAAATTCATATATCCCCATACTGACTATCACGCTGTTACTAAACTTCATATAACCCCATACAGACTGTCACGCTGTTACTAAAATTCATATAACCCCATACAGACTATGACGCTGTTACTAAACTTCATATAACCCCATACAAACTATCACGCTGTTACTAAACTTCATATAACCCCATACAGACTGTCACGCTGTTTCTAAACTTCATATAACCCTATACAGACTGTCACGCTGTTACTAAAATTCATATAACCCCATACTGACTGTCACGTTGTTACTAAACTTCATATAACCCCATACAGACTATCACGCTCTTACTAAAATTCATATAACCCCATACAGACTATCACGCTGTTACTAAACTTCATATAACCCCACACAGACTGTCACGCTGTTACTAAAATTCATATATCCCCATACTGACTATCACGCTGTTACTAAACTTCATATAACCCCATACAGACTGTCACGCTGTTACTAAAATTCATATAACCCCATACAGACTATGACGCTGTTACTAAACTTCATATAACCTCATACAGACTATCACGTTGTTACTTAACTTCATATAACCCCATACAGACTGTCACGCTGTTACTAAACTTCATATAACCCCATACAGACTGTCACGCTGTTACTAAAATTCATATAATCCCATGCAGACTGTCACAATGTTACTTAACTTCATATAACCCCATACAGACTATCACTCTGTTACTAAACTTCATATAACCCCATACAGACTATCACGCTGTTACTTAACTTCATATAACCCCATACAGACTATCACGCTGTTACTAAACTTCATATAACCCCATACAGACTGTCACGCTGTTACTAAAATTCATATAACCCCATGTAGACTGTCACACTGTTACTAAAATTCATATAACCCCATACATACTATCACGCTGTTATTAAACTTCATATAACCCCATACATACTGTTACGCTGTTACTAAACTTCTTCTAACCCCATATATATTGTCACGCTGATACTAAACTTCATCTAACCCCATACAGACTTCCACGCTGTTACTAAACTTCTAACCCCATACAGACTGTCACGCTGTTACTAAACTTCTTCTAACCCCATATATATTGTCACGCTGATACTAAACTTCATCTAACCCCATAAAGACTGTCACGCTGTTACTAAATTTGCTTAATTTACCAAAACATCGTTTTTAATTTCTCAAAATCATTTTAAATGTTTTAATGATCAATCTAGCTGATGATTTGGTGTAAAAATATTTACACGCAGTAGGCCTAATATTGAACATCTTTTGATTTTGTGCATTTCTCTTTGTCCTTACACAGTAACCACTATACAAATACTTCTCATGCATGTGACGCTCCTCAATGTGTATTATTTGTGTTTTGTGTCCCTTAAAGTGCCGTTTCGTTTTTAGGGTTGACCTTGAAGAGATGTCCTTGAATGTGTTTAAGGAATCTTTAACAGCACATACCCAACAAAGGTTAAGTGCACTGTGATACTAAGTTTACCACAGCAAACAATAAGGTCTATTAGTTATTTATTCAATACAACGATTTAAATGATTTATCATTTGAATTATAGTCATTTTAATCATGATACAAGTGGAAGTGATATAGACAGATAAAAATAATTTGTTATTATAATCTACTATTTTAATTTATAATATAGTATATCACAGATACCTACATACTTCCTTCAGTCCATCTATATGAAACATGTTAGTAAGTGAAAAAATAATTCAGATATCTTGAAGGAGATTTCGAATGCAAAAAATAAGGAATAGGGTATTTAGGTTTACAGTAGAAAAGATAAATGGTTTGTTAAATAATCATCAAAACTAGTATCAATATTTTGGTAATGTTATACTTGTAGGTTTTGTAATACAATTTATGTTAAATAGATTTTCTACGAGAAAAATTATAAACTATTATAAAATATATGTCTATTTTAATGATAGAGAAAACTTATTGATCCAGACTCTAGTGAGGCACAGGCGATAGTTCCACGACCGGGGAGTACACAAGGAAACAACAATAGCTTTTGTTGTTCTTTTACTCACATTTAAGTACAAATTATCATAATAGATTACCAAAATTTTATGTTTACATAATTTCATAGATGAGCTCTACAATTTTAAATTCTAGATAGGTAAAACTATTATACACGTAACTACCACATTATTGAAAGGAACATTAAATTGAAATAAACAATTAAGTTTAAATAATTGATTAATCACAAATTCATTATTTGTGTGAAGCACTCCTATGACGTTTTACTCTGATACAAGCAGGAAGGCATGTTGAGGACAACCTCAACACGTTATAATTGCCACACAAAAATACTGTCTAATCTGCCATTTTCAATGTATGAAGATCAGTGTCACAGAACTTGAATGATAATTTTATCACGCTCAGTTTACAAGGTAGTTGGGAAAAAAAGTAATATCATGAAAAGAGTATATATATTTTTAATTAGAGAAAATAAATCAGTTGAAAATAGTGGCAACTGTGGTTTCACCTTATAGCAATAGCAACATTTTAATAACATAAGAACTTCTCAAAAAAAAAAAAAAAAAAAAAAAAACTTTACTTCAGTGAGAAATAAACGATACAAGTCTACATCATCCAGCTAAGCCATTATATGTTAGTTATTGTTATTAATCAATCATGTTATGTTGGACACGATCGTTGTCCAACATAACATGATTATTATGTTATGTTCATATGTTATGTTATGTTATGTAACATAACAGTCAATACCACTGTACGTGTATGGGTGGGCGAGTGGATCAATGCCACAGTACGTAAATGGGTGGGCGGATGGGTTTGTACCATGTGCCGCTCATTCATTAAATTTAGTTGGGACATCAGCGGCAGTCTTGTAGTGAAGCTTGTATTTTTTTATGATCCTTCAAGAGCTATATGTTTTTTTTTTTAAAGCTCGAAAAAAAGATGGAAAGAAACCTATTATCTGTTTTTTTAATGTTATGTTATCCAACATAACATTAAAAATCCAATAACTCCAAGATGATTATACAATAATTAAATACTTGTTTTATATATGAAATAAAAAATAATAATTAAAGATGTTTTCCACAATAGTTTAAACACCTTGTTCAAAAAGTTACCTTAGACAATGTTTCCAGCAGCTCAACTGATGTCACTGACTATGACTTGTATTTAACTGATTTTTCTACATACGAAAAGAAATATAACTATTTTTATAGCTTACAATGAACGTTAGGCTTTGAATAATATTAAATATTTTAATTTAATCAGTTCTACTATACTTCTCCCACCAGCCTGTTTCTTTAACATAACAGCTTATTTATCCACTTAACAAATATAGAAAATGTTTCATCGTTATTGAGCTACCTAATAACGTTCTAAGGACATACACGCAAGACACTCAATAGTAATGGTAGCTATTTAATAGTTTAAACTGCTTTGGTTTCTTTCATGAGGGTCATAAAATTAAAAGAAACAGAGCCACTTTAGATTATGACCCACCCTCAAGTTCCGACTACTACATTAGTATTGCTGTGTAGGCCAGTGGTATATTTGTTTTAGGGTAGGGTGGTTGCGTTTTTTATGCAGTCAGTGATGGACGTGTTGGAAGTATTAAAAAGTCAAGAGTTATGCTTGCTGAGACAGAGGTATTTTGGAGTGGCCGTCAAAAATTAATAACTGCTGTCTACTCAACTTTATCACATAAATGAAACTGATGTGATAAAATAAAATGTACTCGTAGCTGATGACTAGTGATGGGATTACCTATTTTTTAAGTGAACAGTGATAACCGTTCCTGCTCACTTGTAAGACCTGTGATTTCAAACGGTGATTCCGCTCTTTTCGCTCCAATCGTGATTTGAACTTCAAATCACTTAGAGGCCTGCGGCCTACTACACCAATCGTGACGCTTCAAGGTTATGCATTTGAGGTGATTCCATGATATCATTAAACAAGATTTAAACTGTGAAGAATATAAATTCTTTAAATAATCATTTTATATCAAATTATTCGTATTTATTTCGTGCCTAGTTTAAAACACATACCATCCTACAGAACCTGTTGTGTAGGTTGACAAATATTAAACAGATTTTTTAGTGCTCTTTAAGTTACTTTAATGAAATTTTTCGAGCAGAACTTAGGTAAATTTTACTTAAACACATCTAAAGTTAAAATGAATAATGAGACAAATTAAATTAGTTAAAATAAACTGTATTAAATTATTTCAAGTAAATACTGTTTTTAAAAATAAGTTCCTCATATTTAAACTATATATTACTAAAGTTAACAGCATTATTCTTATCACTGTTTCTAAATACTAAAGTTGAAGCTTAACTTGGTATAATTAGTAACTAAAATTACAAGTAACAATATTAATGCAAGATATATTTTAATTTACTTTTTCAAATTTTATGTAATTGTTTTAAAAGATAATCTGTGTTTATACAAATTACATATTGTAAAACTATCACCCGAAGGTGTGAGGAAGCTCTGAAGAGAAATTATTTGTGACCTACTCATAATGAGGCTGAGCGAGATCACGATCACAATAAATAATATTAATATATTGAAATAAACGTGCGGGAAAGGATCGAACTAGTCTCAACCGCTTTAAATGACGTGATGCGTGACTGGCGGGGAAAGATTGTATTGTTACAAACGTCCAATACAGCTCTGAGCTGAATGAACTGATGAGACGAGAGCTGAAAGAGCGCTGGCAGAGCGGATCACTGGAGTGATTAGTGAGCGGTTCGTTCGGAGCTGTGATCACAGGTCAACCTGTGATTCTAAACTCACACAATGTGATTTTTGCCCCATCACTACTGATGACGTTTATTTTACTCTTGTATTCTAATCTTCCATTAAGTTTTAAATTACAAAAATCATAATTTTTTTATAATGTAATATGAGTTGGAATTTTGCAGAAGGTTAACCTTTATGAAACTGTATTTTCTGCAACTTTAATAAACAGCATAATAAATTGGTAAATTACTTGTTCAGCTCTAAATAATTTACTAGTTTTTTAGACTTGGTAAAAACTATTAAATAACTTTTCTAGTAATACTATAATATTTCAAAATAATATATAACATTATCAATAATAACAGAAATATAAAGATATTACAATTAAAAATATAAAAATGTTACAGTAGGGTTACAGTTTAAAGTTACCTATTATCGTTAGTTAGGGATGTAGATGTCTAACCTTTCTTTTGGGCTTGGAATAGTGTTTGGTGACTTCTGCATTGCAAACGAGACTTATTTGTAGCATACTTTATTTGTTGGAGAAGGAGTTTAGGTCAAGGAAAAATGTTGAAAGGCTGGAATATGTAACTTACATAAGCGAGCTCAATAGTTCACTGGACAGACAAACATGGACTCTTGGATTTCTTGAAGATATACATAAACTATACTAAAACAGTAAGTGAGTATTTTTATTTTAAGAGAAAGATTGAACTCTACGCTTCTAAAGATATTAATTCAGTTTTATGATAGAGTATAATGAAACCACTTGAGATGTAATATGGTAGTACAATTGGAATTTTTAAAGTCAGTATGCCATTGCAACCGTTCTATGTTGAGGTCATATTTACTACAAGCAAATGCACTTAAAAACTAACTCAAAATGGTAAACAGTCGGATACTCAGATTCTGTCATAAATTCTCACCCAATAAAAAGAGGACTCCATTTCCTATTTCGGAAGTTATTTGAAATATAAATTTACTTTATTTGATGTTGAAAATAATATGTACATTCAATCTTAAATAATTTCAACGACTTATGGGTGTTTTTATTTATCTTAATATATACATTAACTTTATTTGTTAAATTCATTATACATTTAACAATGTGCATTAAGTTCATTTATTGTGTTTTAGTAACCTTTAAACCAATTCTCAGAATGTTTATATGAATAAGCAGCATGCTTGAACAAGTTCAAGATTCCAATGGAAATATTCGTTAATTTCAGTATGTTTCTTACTGTAGGTGCAATAGTACCAAAGCAGGACTAATACTGAGTATGTTTCTTACTCTAGGTGCAATAGTACCAAAGGAGGACTAATACTGAGTATGTTTCTTACTGTAGGTGCAATAGTACCAAAGCAGGACTAATACTGAGTATGTTTCTTACTGTAAGTGCAATAGTACCAAAGCAGGACTAATACTGAGTATGTTTCTTACTGTAGGTGCAATAGTACCAAAGCAGGACTAATACTGAGTATGTTTCTTACTGTAGGTGCAATAGTACCAAAGCAGGACTAATACTGAGTATGTTTCTTACTGTAGGTGCAATAGTACCAAAGCAGGACTAATACTGAGTATGTTTCTTACTGTAGGTGCAATAGTACCAAAGCAGGACTAATAATGAGTATGTTTCTTACTGCAGGAGCAATATTACCAAAGCAGGACTAATACTGAGTATGTTTCTTACTGTAGGTGCAATAGTACCAAAGCAGGACTAATACTCAGTATGTTTCTTACTGTAGGTGCAATAGTACCAAAGGAGGACTAATACTGAGTATGTTTCTTACTGTAGGTGCAATAGTACCAAAGCAGGACTAATACTGAGTATGTTTCTTACTGTAAGTGCAATAGTACCAAAGCAGGACTAATACTGAGTATGTTTCTTACTGTAGGTGCAATAGTACCAAAGCAGGACTAATACTGAGTATGTTTCTTACTGTAGGTGCAATAGTACCAAAGCAGGACTAATACTGAGTATGTTTCTTACTGTAGGTGCAATAGTACCAAAGCAGGACTAATACTGAGTATGTTTCTTACTGTAGGTGCAATATTACCAAAGCAGGACTAATAATGAGTATGTTTCTTACTGTAGGAGCAATATTACCAAAGCAGGACTAATACTGAGTATGTTTCTTACTGTAGGTGCAATATTACCAAAGCAGGACTAATACTGAGTATGTTTCTTACTGTAAGTGCAATAGTACCAAAGCAGGACTAATACTGAGTATGTTTCTTACTGTAGGTGCAATAGTACCAAAGCAGGACTAATACTGAGTATGTTTCTTACTGTAGGTGCAATAGTACCAAAGCAGGACTAATACTGAGTATGTTTCTTACTGTAGGTGCAATAGTACCAAAGCAGGACTAATACTGAGTATGTTTCTTACTGTAAGGTGCAATAGTACCAAAGCAGGACTAATACTGAGTATGTTTCTTACTGTAAGGTGCAATAGTACCAAAGCAGGACTAATACTGAGTATGTTTCTTACTGTAGGTGCAATAGTACCAAAGCAGGACTAATACTGAGTATGTTTCTTACTGTAGGTGCAATAGTACCAAAGCAGGACTAATACTGAGTATGTTTCTTACTGTAGGTGCAATAGTACCAAAGCAGGACTAATACTGAGTATGTTTCTTACTGTAGGTGCAATAGTACCAAAGCAGGACTAATACTGAGTATGTTTCTTACTGTAGGTGCAATAGTACCAAAGCAGGACTAATACTGAGTATGTTTCTTACTGTAAGTGCAATAGTACCAAAGCAGGACTAATACTGAGTATGTTTCTTACTGTAGGTGCAATAGTACCAAAGCAGGACTAATACTGAGTATGTTTCTTACTGTAGGTGCAATAGTACCAAAGCAGGACTAATACTGAGTATGTTTCTTACTGTAGGTGCAATAGTACCAAAGCAGGACTAATACTGAGTATGTTTCTTACTGTAGGTGCAATAGTACCAAAGCAGGACTAATACTGAGTATGTTTCTTACTGTAGGTGCAATAGTACCAAAGCAGGACTAATACTGAGTATGTTTCTTACTGTAAGGTGCAATAGTACCAAAGCAGGACTAATACTGAGTATGTTTCTTACTGTAGGTGCAATAGTACCAAAGCAGGACTAATACTGAGTATGTTTCTTACTGTAGGTGCAATAGTACCAAAGCAGGACTAATACTGAGTATGTTTCTTACTGTAGGTGCAATAGTACCAAAGCAGGACTAATACTGAGTATGTTTCTTACTGTAGGTGCAATAGTACCAAAGCAGGACTAATAATGAGTATGTTTCTTACTGTAGGAGCAATAGTACCAAAGCAGGACTAATACTGAGTATGTTTCTTACTGTAGGTGCAATAGTACCAAAGCAGGACTAATACTGAGTATGTTTCTTACTGTAAGGTGCAATAGTACCAAAGCAGGACTAATACTGAGTATGTTTCTTACTGTAGGTGCAATAGTACCAAAGCAGGACTAATACTGAATGTTTCTTACTGTAGGTGCAATAGTACCAAAGCAGGACTAATACTGAGTATGTTTCTTACTGTAGGTACAATAGTACCAAAGCAGGACTAATACTGAGTATGTTTCTTACTGTAAGTGCAATAGTACCAAAGCAGGACTAATACTGAGTATGTTTCTTACTGTAAGTGCAATAGTACCAAAGCAGGACTAATACTGGGTATGTTTCTTACTGTAGGTGCAATAGTACCAAAGCAGGACTAATACTGAGTATGTTTCTTACTGTAAGTGCAATAGTACCAAAGCAGGACTAATACTGAGTATGTTTCTTACTCTAGGTGCAATAGTACCAAAGGAGGACTAATACTGAGTATGTTTCTTACTGTAGGTGCAATAGTACCAAAGCAGGACTAATACTGAGTATGTTTCTTACTGTAAGTGCAATAGTACCAAAGCAGGACTAATACTGAGTATGTTTCTTACTGTAGGTGCAATAGTACCAAAGCAGGACTAATACTGAGTATGTTTCTTACTGTAGGTGCAATAGTACCAAAGCAGGACTAATACTGAGTATGTTTCTTACTGTAGGTGCAATAGTACCAAAGCAGGACTAATACTGAGTATGTTTCTTACTGTAGGTGCAATAGTACCAAAGCAGGACTAATAATGAGTATGTTTCTTACTGCAGGAGCAATATTACCAAAGCAGGACTAATACTGAGTATGTTTCTTACTGTAGGTGCAATAGTACCAAAGCAGGACTAATACTCAGTATGTTTCTTACTGTAGGTGCAATAGTACCAAAGGAGGACTAATACTGAGTATGTTTCTTACTGTAGGTGCAATAGTACCAAAGCAGGACTAATACTGAGTATGTTTCTTACTGTAAGTGCAATAGTACTAAAGCAGGACTAATACTAAGTATGTTTCTTACTGTAGGTGCAATAGTACCAAAGCAGGACTAATACTGAGTATGTTTCTTACTGTAGGTGCAATAGTACCAAAGCAGGACTAATACTGAGTATGTTTCTTACTGTAGGTGCAATAGTACCAAAGCAGGACTAATACTGAGTATGTTTCTTACTGTAGGGGCAATAGTACCAAAGCAGGACTAATAATGAGTATGTTTCTTACTGTAGGAGCAATATTACCAAAGCAGGACTAATACTGAGTATGTTTCTTACTGTAGGTGCAATATTACCAAAGCAGGACTAATACTGAGTATGTTTCTTACTGTAGGTGCAATAGTACCAAAGCAGGACTAATACTGAGTATGTTTCTTACTGTAGGTACAATAGTACCAAAGCAGGACTAGTACTGAGTATGTTTCTTACTGTAAGTGCAATAGTACCAAAGCAGGACTAATACTGAGTATGTTTCTTACTGTAAGTGCAATAGTACCAAAGCAGGACTAATACTGAGTATGTTTCTTACTGTAAGTGCAATAGTACCAAAGCAGGACTAATACTGGGTATGTTTCTTACTGTAGGTGCAATAGTACCAAAGCAGGACTAATACTGAGTATGTTTCTTACTGTAAGTGCAATAGTACCAAAGCAGGACTAATACTGAGTATGTTTCTTACTGTAGGTGCAATATTACAAAAGCAGGACTAATACTGAGTATGTTTCTTACTGTAGGTGCAATAGTACCAAAGCAGGACTAATACTGAGTATGTTTCTTACTGTAAGTGCAATAGTACCAAAGCAGGACTAATACTGAGTATGTTTCTTACTGTAGGTGCAATAGTACCAAAGCAGGACTAATAATGAGTATGTTTCTTACTGTAGGAGCAATATTACCAAAGCAGGACTAATACTGAGTATGTTTCTTACTGTAGGTGCAATATTACCAAAGCAGGACTAATACTGAGTATGTTTCTTACTGTAGGTGCAATAGTACCAAAGCAGGACTAATACTGAGTATGTTTCTTACTGTAGGTACAATAGTACCAAAGCAGGACTAGTACTGAGTATGTTTCTTACTGTAAGTGCAATAGTACCAAAGCAGGACTAATACTGAGTATGTTTCTTACTGTAAGTGCAATAGTACCAAAGCAGGACTAATACTGAGTATGTTTCTTACTGTAAGTGCAATAGTACCAAAGCAGGACTAATACTGGGTATGTTTCTTACTGTAGGTGCAATAGTACCAAAGCAGGACTAATACTGAGTATGTTTCTTACTGTAAGTGCAATAGTACCAAAGCAGGACTAATACTGAGTATGTTTCTTACTGTAGGTGCAATATTACAAAAGCAGGACTAATACTGAGTATGTTTCTTACTGTAGGTGCAATAGTACCAAAGCAGGACTAATACTGAGTATGTTTCTTACTGTAAGTGCAATAGTACCAAAGCAGGACTAATACTGAGTATGTTTCTTACTGTAGGTGCAATAGTACCAAAGCAGGACTAATACTGAGTATGTTTCTTACTGTAGGTGCAATAGTACCAAAGCAGGACTAATACTGAGTATGTTTCTTACTGTAGGTGCAATAGTACCAAAGCAGGACTAATAATGAGTATGTTTCTTACTGCAGGAGCAATATTACCAAAGCAGGACTAATACTGAGTATGTTTCTTACTGTAGGTGCAATAGTACCAAAGCAGGACTAATACTGAGTATGTTTCTTACTGTAAGTGCAATAGTACCAAAGCAGGACTAATACTGAGTATGTTTCTTACTGTAGGTGCAATAGTACCAAAGCAGGACTAATACTGAGTATGTTTCTTACTGTAGGTGCAATAGTACCAAAGCAGGACTAATACTGAGTATGTTTCTTACTGTAGGTGCAATAGTACCAAAGCAGGACTAATACTGAGTATGTTTCTTACTGTAGGTGCAATAGTACCAAAGCAGGACTAATAATGAGTATGTTTCTTACTGTAGGAGCAATATTACCAAAGCAGGACTAATACTGAGTATGTTTCTTACTGTAGGTGCAATATTACCAAAGCAGGACTAATACTGAGTATGTTTCTTACTGTAAGTGCAATAGTACCAAAGCAGGACTAATACTGAGTATGTTTCTTACTGTAAGTGCAATAGTACCAAAGCAGGACTAATACTGAGTATGTTTCTTACTGTAAGTGCAATAGTACCAAAGCAGGACTAATACTGAGTATGTTTCTTACTGTAAGTGCAATAGTACCAAAGCAGGACTAATACTCAGTATGTTTCTTACTGTAGGTGCAATAGTACCAAAGCAGGACTAATACTGAGTATGTTTCTTACTGTAAGTGCAATAGTACCAAAGCAGGAATAATACTGAGTATGTTTCTTACTGTAGGTGCAATATTACCAAAGCAGGACTAATACTGAGTATGTTTCTTACTGTAGGTGCAATAGTACCAAAGCAGGACTAATACTGAGTATGTTTCTTACTGTAAGTGCAATAGTACCAAAGCAGGACTAATACTGAGTATGTTTCTTACTGTAAGTGCAATAGTACCAAAGCAGGACTAATACTGAGTATGTTTCTTACTGTAGGTGCAATAGTACCAAAGCAGGACTAATACTGAGTATGTTTCTTACTGTAGGTGCAATAGTACCAAAGCAGGACTAATAATGAGTATGTTTCTTACTGTAGGTGCAATAGTACCAAAGGAGGACTAATACTGGGTATGTTTCTTACTGTAGGTGCAAGAGTACCAAAGCAGGACTAATACTGAGTATGTTTCTTACTCTAGGTGCAATAGTACCAAAGGAGGACTAATACTGAGTATGTTTCTTACTGTGGGTGCAATAGTACCAAAGCAGGACTAATAATGAGTATGTTTCTTACTGTAGGAGCAATATTACCAAAGCAGGACTAATACTGAGTATGTTTCTTACTGTAGGTGCAATAGTACCAAAGCAAGACTAATAATGAGTATGTTTCTTACTGCAGGAGCAATATTACCAAAGCAGGACTAATACTGAGTATGTTTCTTACTGTAGGTGCAATAGTACCAAAGCAGGACTAATACTGAGTATTTTTCTTACTGTAGGTGCAATAGTACCAAAGCAGGACTAATACTGAGTATGTTTCTTACTGTAGGAGCAATATTACCAAAGCAGGATTAATACTGAGTATGTTTCTTACTGTAGGTGCAATAGTACCAAAGCAGGACTAATACTCAGTATGTTTCTTACTGTAAGTGCAATAGTACCAAAGCAGGACTAATACTGAGTATGTTTCTTACTGTAGGTGAAATAGTACCAAAGCAGGACTAATACTGAGTATGTTTCTTACTGTAAGTGCAATAGTACCAAATCAGGACTAATACTGAGTATGTTTCTTACTGTAGGTGCAATAGTACCAAAGCAGGACTAATACTGAGTATGTTTCTTACTGTAGGTGCAATAGTACCAAAGCAGGACTAATACTGAGCATGTTTCTTAATGTAGGTGCAATAGTACCAAAGCAGGACTAATACTGAGTATGTTTCTTACTGTAGGTGCAATAGTACCAAAGCAGGACTAATACTGGGTATGTTTCTTACTATAGGTGCATTAGTACCAAAGCAGGACTAATACTGAGTATGTTTCTTACTGTAAGTGCAATAGTACCAAAGCAGGACTAATACTGAGTATGTTTCTTACTGTAGGTGCAATAGTACCAAAGCAGGACTAATACTGAGTATGTTTCTTACTGTAGGTGCAATAGTACCAAAGCAGGACAAATACTGAGTATGTTTCTTACTGTAGGTACAATAGTACCAAAGCAGGACTAATACTGAGTATGTTTCTTACTGTAAGTGCAATAGTACCAAAGCAGGACTAATACGGAGTATGTTTCTTACTGTAAGTGCAATAGTACCAAAGCAGGACTAATACTGAGTATGTTTCTTACTGTAAGTGCAATAGTACCAAAGCAGGACTAATACTGAGTATGTTTCTTACTGTAAGTGCAATAGTACCAAAGCAGGACTAATACTGGGTATGTTTCTTACTGTAGGTGCAATAGTACCAAAGCAGGACTAATACTGAGTATGTTTCTTACTGTAAGTGCAATAGTACCAAAGCAGGACTAATACTGAGTATGTTTCTTACTGTAGGTGCAATATTACAAAAGCAGGACTAATACTGAGTATGTTTCTTACTGTAGGTGCAATAGTACCAAAGCAGGACTAATACTGAGTATGTTTCTTACTGTAAGTGCAATAGTACCAAATCAGGACTAATACTGAGTATGTTTCTTACTGTAGGTGCAATAGTACCAAAGCAGGACTAATACTGAGTATGTTTCTTACTGTAGGTGCAATAGTACCAAAGCAGGACTAATACTGAGTATGTTTCTTACTGTAGGTGCAATAGTACCAAAGCAGGACTAATACTGAGTATGTTTCTAACTGTAGGTGCAATAGTACCAAAGCAGGACTAATAATGAGTATGTTTCTTACTGCAGGAGCAATATTACCAAAGCAGGACTAATACTGAGTATGTTTCTTACTGTAGGTGCAATATTACCAAAGCAGGACTAATACTGAGTATGTTTCTTACTGTAAGTGCAATAGTACCAAAGCAGGACTAATACTGAGTATGTTTCTTACTGTAGGTGCAATAGTACCAAAGCAGGACTAATACTGAGTATGTTTCTTACTGTAGGTGCAATAGTACCAAAGCAGGACTAATACTGAGTATGTTTCTTACTGTAGGTGCAATAGTACCAAAGCAGGACTAATACTGAGTATGTTTCTTACTGTAGGTGCAATAGTACCAAAGCAGGACTAATAATGAGTATGTTTCTTACTGTAGGAGCAATATTACCAAAGCAGGACTAATACTGAGTATGTTTCTTACTGTAGGTGCAATATTACTAAAGCAGGACTAATACTGAGTATGTTTCTTACTGTAAGTGCAATAGTACCAAAGCAGGACTAATACTGAGTATGTTTCTTACTGTAGGTGCAATAGTACCAAAGCAGGACTAATACTGAGTATGTTTCTTACTGTAGGTGCAATAGTACCAAAGCAGGACTAATACTGAGTATGTTTCTTACTGTAGGTACAATAGTACCAAAGCAGGACTAATACTGAGTATGTTTCTTACTGTAAGTGCAACAGTACCAAAGCAGGACTAATACTGAGTATGTTTCTTACTGTAAGTGCAATAGTACCAAAGCAGGACTAATACTGAGTATGTTTCTTACTGTAAGTGCAATAGTACCAAAGCAGGACTAATACTGGGTATGTTTCTTACTGTAGGTGCAATAGTACCAAAGCAGGACTAATACTGAGTATGTTTCTTACTGTAAGTGCAATAGTACCAAAGCAGGACTAATACTGAGTATGTTTCTTACTGTAGGTGCAATATTACCAAAGCAGGACTAATACTGAGTATGTTTCTTACTGTAGGTGCAATAGTACCAAAGCAGGACTAATACTGAGTATGTTTCTTACTGTAAGTGCAATAGTACCAAAGCAGGACTAATACTGAGTATGTTTCTTACTGTAAGTGCAATAGTACCAAAGCAGGACTAATACTGAGTATGTTTCTTACTGTAGGTGCAATAGTACCAAAGCAGGACTAATAATGAGTATGTTTCTTACTGTAGGTGCAATAGTACCAAAGGAGGACTAATACTGGGTATGTTTCTTACTGTAGGTGCAATAGTACCAAAGCAGGACTAATACTGAGTATGTTTCTTACTCTAGGTGCAATAGTACCAAAGGAGGACTAATACTGAGTATGTTTCTTACTGTAGGTGCAATAGTACCAAAGCAGGACTAATAATGAGTATGTTTCTTACTGTAGGAGCAATATTACCAAAGCAGGACTAATACTGAGTATGTTTCTTACTGTAGGTGCAATATTACCAAAGCAGGACTAATACTGAGTATGTTTCTTACTGTAGGTGCAATAGTACCAAAGCAGGACTAATAATGAGTATGTTTCTTACTGTAGGTGCAATAGTACCAAAGGAGGACTAATACTGAGTATGTTTCTTACTGTAGGTGCAATAGTACCAAAGCAGGACTAATACTGAGTATGTTTCTTACTGTAAGTGCAATAGTACCAAAGCAGGACTAATACTGAGTATGTTTCTTACTGTAGGTGCAATAGTACCAAAGCAGGACTAATAATGAGTATGTTTCTTACTGCAGGAGCAATATTACCAAAGCAGGACTAATACTGAGTATGTTTCTTACTGTAGGTGCAATAGTACCAAAGCAGGACTAATACTGAGTATGTTTCTTACTGTAGGTGCAATAGTACCAAAGCAGGACTAATACTGAGTATGTTTCTTACTGTAGGAGCAATATTACCAAAGCAGGATTAATACTGAGTATGTTTCTTACTGTAGGTGCAATAGTACCAAAGCAGGACTAATACTCAGTATGTTTCTTACTGTAAGTGCAATAGTACCAAAGCAGGACTAATACTGAGTATGTTTTTTACTGTAGGCGAAATAGTACCAAAGCAGGACTAATACTGAGTATGTTTCTTACTGTAAGTGCAATAGTACCAAATCAGGACTAATACTGAGTATGTTTCTTACTGTAGGTGCAATAGTACCAAAGCAGGACTAATACTGAATATGTTTCTTACTGTAGGTGCAATAGTACCAAAGCAGGACTAATACTGAGCATGTTTCTTAATGTAGGTGCAATAGTACCAAAGCAGGACTAATACTGAGTATGTTTCTTACTGTAGGTTCAATAGTACCAAAGCAGGAGTAATACTGGGTATGTTTCTTACTATAGGTGCATTAGTACCAAAGCAGGACTAATACTGAGTATGTTTCTTACTGTAGGTGCAATAGTACCAAAGCAGGACTAATACTGAGTATGTTTCTTACTGTAGGTGCAATAGTACCAAAGCAGGACTAATACTCAATATGTTTCTTACTGTAAGTGCAATACTACCAAAGCAGGACTAATACTGAGTATGTTTCCCACTGTAGGAGCAATAGTGCCAAAGCAGGAGTAATACTGAGTATGTTTCTTACTGTAGGTGCAATAGTACCAAAGCAGGACTAATACTCAGTATGTTTCTTACTGTAGGTGCATTAGTACCAAAGCAGGACTAATACTCAGTATGTTTCTTACTGTAAGTGCTATAGTACCAAAGCAGGACTAATACTGGGTATGTTTCTTACTGTAGGTGCAATAGTACCAAAGCAGGACTATTACTCAGTATGTTTCTTACTGTAAGTGCAATAGTACCAAAGCAGGACTAATACTGGGTATGTTTCTTACTGTAGGTGAAATAGTACCAAAGCAGGACTAATCCTGGGTATGTTTCTTACTGTAGGTGCAATAGTACCAAAGCAGGACTCATACTGAGTATGTTTCTTACTGTAGGTGCAATAGTACCAAAGCAGGACTAATACTCAGTATGTTTCTTACTATAAGTGCAATAGTACCAAAGCAGGACTAATACTGGGTATGTTTCTTACTGTAGGTGAAATAGTACCAAAGCAGGACTAATCCTGAACAATTTAATACTTTAAATCCTTCCAGTTGGTATGTAATTACAATGTCAGTAAACTTTTCTTAAATGAAGTCAAGTCTTATGATAAAGAATAAATTTGGTGAACTACTGACGGTTCGGTTAAAGCAGGCAGGGGAGTAAGTCCGTACTCAGTAGTACTCGCACGTAAGTGTCCAGTTTTACCGCCCGGAGCGTGGCGCTTGTGGGAGGGCCAGTTAATATTTGATACTCAATTCTCTAATGGCGTCCATCTGGCATCAAATATTGCTGACATGTGGCCACAATACTACTGTGCATGTTCAGTTTACCTCCATCAAATACACTTATGTGTACCTACACTCACTTGCATCAGGTGGAAGGTTTTGGTGACCAAGGTCATTATTTGCAAGCTGATTTTAAAAACTCTTTTGCTTACATATTATGAATTATATATTCTGATTAGAAGTGCGCTCTTGACCTGGAGAAACTCCAAACATTCAAGAAGAAATTCAAACCTAAACAAAAAAACAGCGATTAGGGTAATAATCCGAACACCACCCAAATCTTCATGTTGAGACATTTTCAATAAACGTCATATTTTACCTTTTCAATCCGTATATATTTATCACCTTACTTTTTGTTTCAAATAATCTTGAATATTTTGCACCACCTAAATATGAAATAAAACCTGTATACAATTACTGTATAACGAGACATTTTGTTTTAAAATCTGTTTTATAATTGAGTAAAATTATTTAATAAACTCCTTGAAGAACCAATTTTAAAAAATTCAGATATAAGTAAATAAATTATTACAAAAATAAACTATACTACAAAATTGAAGATTAATTAGAGAACATTATACAGAGGATATATTTACCAACGTTGATACATTAAAAAATTGGATTTATATTATTGTAAAAATATTGACATTTACTCATTAACCATTATCATATTATTTTATAGTTTATTTCTGTTTTGATTTATTTTTGTAGCTTTAAAATTGTTAAAAGCAATAAATGATTATGATTCTTCGGTTTAGTCTGTATTCATTTACAGTAGCCTAAATAAAGGAGTAAATTTTCTGTCAAAATATTGTTCAATTGTTGGTTATCATATGAATTTTGTAGATGTTGTACAACTCACGATAACTTCAAAAATATTCTAAAAATAATGCTACTGTCTTATATTTTGTTATGAAATAAATACAAGTAAACAATAGGGACATTAAATCACAGGGAAACGATGGGGACATTAAATCACAGGGAAACTCTAGGGACATTAAATCACAGGGAAACGATAGGGACATTAATTCACAGGGAAGCGATAGGGACATTAAATCACAGGGAAACAGTAGGGATATTAAATCACAGAGATGCAAATAAGTTATTAATGTTCTTATATTTAAAACAGATCAAAGTTCGTCTGGGTAAGCTCATTTAAATAAAAACATAATAATAAGAGGGAAACTTGTAATTTATAGACAAAACCGAATATCTAGTTGTATTTAAATTCAACCTAAATACGTTCTTCGTATGAATAACAATCACTTTATCGTTCAACATTATTAATTATGATTGCTAAGAACATACATTATTAATTACTGAAGATCTTTAATCTTCGAATCCTCCACGAATCTTCCAGGAATCATTATTTATAAAACTAATCTGGAAATATAAAACGTGCATGGAAATTAAAATTCACGGAGTGCTAGATAAATATTCAGGAGTGTTGTATTAACTCAGTGAGGTTACACCATGTACATACGGTGGTAGTGACTCCCATACACCCTTACACGTACAGTGGTAATAACCCTCCCATTCACGTACAGTGGTAGTAACGCTCCCTCACACCCATACACGTACAGTGGTAGTAACCCTCCCCCACACCCATACACGAACAGTGGTAGTTACCCTCCCATACACCCATACACGTACAGTGGTAGTAACCCTCCCCCACACCCATACACGTACAGTGGTAGTGACCTTCCCATACACCCATACACATACAGTGGTAGTGACCTTCCCATACACCCATACACGTACAGTGGTAGTTACCCTCCCCCACACCCATACACACACAGTGATAGTAACCCTCCCATACACCCATACACTTACAGTGGTAGTTACCCTCCCATACACCCATACACGTACAATGGTAGTGACCTTCCCATACACCCATACACGTACAGTGGTAGTTACCCTCCCATACACCCATACACGCACAGTGATAGTGACCCTCACATACACTCATACACGTACAATGGTAATGACCCACCCCCACACCCAAACACGCACAGTGATAGTAACCCTCCTCCACACCCATACACGTACAGTGGTAGTTACTCTCCCATACACCCACACACGTACAGTGGTAGTTACCCTCCCCCACAACCATACACGTACAGTGGTAGTTACCCTCCCATACACCCATACACGTACAATGGTAGTGACCTTCCCATACACCCATACACGTACAGTGGTAGTGACCTTCCCATACACCCATACACGTACAGTGGTAGTTACCCTCCCCCACACCCATACACGTACAGTGGTAGTGACCTTCCCATACACCCATACACGTACAGTGGTAGTTACCCTCCCCCACACCCATACACACACAGTGATAGTAACCCTCCCATACACCCATACACGTACAGTGGTAGTTACCCTCCCATACACCCATACACGTACAATGGTAGTGACCTTCCCATACACCCATACACGTACAGTGGTAGTTACCCTCCCATACACCCATACACGCACAGTGATAGTGACCCTCACATACACTCATACACGTACAATGGTAATGACCCACCCCCACACCCATACACGCACAGTGATAGTAACCCTCCTCCACACCCATACACGTACAGTGGTAGTTACTCTCCCATACACCCATACACGTACAGTGGTAGTTACCCTCCCCCACACCCATACACGTACAGTGGTAGTTACCCTCCCATACACCCATACACGTACAATGGTAGTGACCTTCCCATACACCCATACACGTACAGTGGTAGTTACCCTCCCATACACCCACACACGTACAGTGGTAGTTACCCTCCCCCACAACCATACACGTACAGTGGTAGTTACCCTCCCATACACCCATACACGTACAATAGTAGTGACCTTCCCATACACCCATACACGTACAGTGGTAGTTACCTTCCCATACACCCATACACGTACAATGGTAGTGACCTTCCTATACACCCATACACGTACAGTGGTAGTTACCCTCCCATACACCCACACACGTACAGTCGTAGTTACCCTCCCCCACACCCATACACGTACAGTGGTAGTTACTCTCCCATACACCCACACACGTACAGTGGTAGTTACCCTCCCCCACAACCATACACGTACAGTGGTAGTTACCCTCCCATACACCCATACACGTACAATGGTAGTGACCTTCCCATACACCCATACACGTACAGTGGTAGTTACCCTCCCCCACACCCATACACGTACAGTGGTAGTTACCCTCCTATACACCCATACACGTACAATGGTAGTGACCTTCCCATACACCCACACACGTACAGTGGTAGTTACCCTCCCCCACACCCATACACGTACAATGGTAGTGACCTTCCCATACACCCACACACGTACAGTGGTAGTTACCCTCCCCCACACCCATACACGCACAGTGATAGTAACCCTCCCATACACGTACAGTGGTAGTTACCCTCCCATACACCCATACACGTACAGTGATACCCTCACATACACTCATACACGTACAATGGTAATGACCCACCCCCACACCCATACACGCACAGTGATAGTGACCCTCACATACACTCATTCACGTACAATGGTAATGACCCACCCCCACACCCATTCACGTACACTGGTAGTGACCCTCTCCCATGCCCATACACGCACAGTGGGAGTGACCCTCCCCCACACCCATACATGCACAGTGATAATGACCCTCACATACACTCATACACGTACAATGGTAGTGACCCACCCCCACACCCATACACGTACAGTACCCATACACGTACACGTACAGTATTAAACACTTTGGGTTAGTACCATTGTACGTGTGTGGTTACAATAAGGTATGAAACATTATTTAAAGTTTACTTGTTATGGCAAATTGTTATCGGAGGTCTACGCCCTAGATCTGCCACGCTAACGTAACTGGATTATTAAGTTTCGTTAGGTTAGTATAGATTATGTAAGATGGGACCTGCATAACCTAATGTGTATTGACCCACCCGCCCACCCATACGGGCACAGTAGTATTGACCCACCCGCCCACCTATACAGGCACAGTAGTACTGACCCACCCGCCCACCCATAGAGGCACAGTGGTACTGACCCACCCGCCCACCCATACAGTCAGAGTGGTATTGACCCACCCGCCCACCCATACAGTCAGAGTGGTATTGACCCACCCGCCCACCCATACAGGCACAGTAGGCTCTGGGGTCATTCGTCTAGTTCTCATAAAATACTTCTCTTGCAGAAAAGAGCCGTTCGTTTGGTGTGTGGTGCCCACTGTCTTGATCATTGTAGGCCTTTATTTTGTCAGTGTAAGATATACAGAGTTCATACAGGACACATACGGTGGTATTAATCCACCCTCCCACCCATTCCACTACCACTGAATCTCAGAACCTGCTATCAAATGAATCAGTATCACATCCAATATAACGATATAACCACGCATACACGTACAGTGATAGTAACCCACCCGCCCACCCATACACGTACTGTGGTAGTAACCCACCCGCCCACCCATACACGTACAGTGGTATTCACCCACCCACCCGACCATACACGTACAATGGTATTCACCCACCCACCCGACCATACACGTACAATGGTATTCATTTTTATTATATTAATACTAAATTACATGTGAATGTTTTTAGTTTGTATACTGTCTTAGAAAGCAATGTTGTTTGTTGAACAATTTGTAAAGTTATCTTTTTGGATATTTAGTCGGCAAAATTCTGGAATATATTTATTAATTTCAAAACCATTGAAGGAAATATGTGTATATTGACCACATACCCTCCCGCCCACCCATACACGTACGGTGACATTGACCCACCCGCCCACCCTTACACGTACGGTGGTATTGACCCATCTACCCACCCATACACGTAAGGTGGTATTGACCCACCTGCCCACCCATACACGTACGGTGATATTGACCCATAAACATAAACTAACACTTTATGTTTATGGGTGGGCAGGTCGGTCACTAACACTGTATGTATTTGGGTGGGTGGGTGGGTCACTAACAATATATGTGTATGGATGGGTGTGTCACTAACACTGTATGTGTATGGTGGGTGGGTGGGTCACTTACACTGTATCTGTACGTGTATGGGTGGGCGGTTGTGTCAATACAACTTTACGTGTATTAGTGGGCGGGTTAATTATATCAATGTATGTGTATGGGTGGGTGGGTGGGTCATAATCTTGTGGCTGCTGGCATATACTATGCATATAGTATTTACCCTCCCATACACCCACACACGTACAGTGGTAGTTACCCTCCCCCACAACCATACACGTACAGTGGTAGTTACCCTCCCATACACCCATACACGTACAATGGTAGTGACCTTCCCATACACCCATACACGTACAGTGGTAGTTACCTTCCCATACACCCATACACGTACAATGGTAGTGACCTTCCCATACACCCACACACGTACAGTGGTAGTTACCCACCCCCACACCCATACACGTACAGTGGTAGTTACCCTCCCATACACGTACAGTGGTAGTTACCCTCCCATACACCCATACACGCACAGTGATACCCTCACATACACTCATACACGTACAATGGTAATGACCCACCCCCACAGCCATACACGCACAGTGATAGTGACCCTCACATACACTCATACACGTACAATGGTAATGACCCACCCCCACACCCATTCACGTACACTGGTAGTGACCCTCTCCCATGCCCATACACGTACAGTGGGAGTGACCCTCCCCCACACCCATACATGCACAGTGATAGTGACCCTCACATACACTCATACACGTACAATGGTAGTGACCCACCCCCACACCCATACACGTACAGTGGTAGTTACCCTCCCATACACCCATACACGTACAGTGGTAGTTACCCTCCTATACACCCATACACGTACAATGGTAGTGACCTTCCCATACACCCACACACGTACAGTGGTAGTTACCCTCCCCCACACCCATACACGTACAATGGTAGTGACCTTCCCATACACCCACACACGTACAGTGGTGTTTACCCACCCCCACACCCATACACGTACAGTGGTAGTTACCCTCCCATACACGTACAGTGGTAGTTACCCTCCCATACACCCATACACGCACAGTGATACCCTCACATACACTCATACACGTACAATGGTAATGACCCACCCCCACACCCATACACGTACAGTGGTAGTTACCCTCCCATACACCCATACACGCACAGTGATAGTGACCCTCACATACACTCATACACGTACAATGGTAATGACCCACCCCACACCCATACACGCACAGTGATAGTGACCCTCACATACACTCATACACGTACAATGGTAATGACCCACCCCCACACCCATTCACGTAGAGTGGTAGTGACCCTCTCCCATGCCCATACTCGTACAGTGGTAGTGACCCACCCCACACCCATACACGTAGAGTTGTAGTGACCCTCTCCCATGCCCAAACACGTACAATGGTAGTGAACCACCCCCACACCTATTCACGAACAATGGTAGTGACCTTCCCATACACCCATACCGTAAAATGGTAGTGACCCTCACCCACACCTATACACGTACAATGGTAGTGACCTTCCTATACACCCATACACGGACAGTGGGAGTGAGCCTTCCACACACACATACACGTACAGTGATAATGATCTTCCAAACACATCCAGTTATCGACAGTTTGCAGCAACCATTTTCTGAAACGTTTACAAAACTCTTGATTTGGTATTAGTGTATTCGAAACTCCTTCTTTGATCCCTTGTTGATTTACTATACCTACATAAAACACAATCAGATTTAAATTTCAATTATTACCGTAAAATGAAATCTACGCTTATTTTAACTGAGTGGAAAAACTAAAGTAGTATTTTGCTTTATAGTCTTTGTATATTTGTTCAGATATACAAATTACCGTTATATTTGTACATTCTTTAGAATTTAACTGACATTAAATACAACTGTACATATTTGTATATCCTTAAAGCAATTTTTTCAATATATAACTATCACTTAATTGCATTTAAGTTTTAATTGCACTTAATGCATATAAAGTGTTGAAAAGATAACAGTTTCTAGTTCAATGAAGGGGAGGACGAATACTCACTTTCGTAATTAATTACGTACTATAAATCGTAGGTAGACTTAATATGGTCAAGTAATTAACATTTTAAAGCTTTATCTTATGAAATAAACCTTCTTAATTGTAGACTAATATGTTAGTAACTGCATTAGACAAATGCCTGCACTCCAGCATTATAACTGTCTGTATCAATGCTATGACCCGCTACATTTCGATAAATCCAATCAGTGCAGAGTTCGATTAATTAACACTGTTTGCATGCCAAACCACGTCCAATTATGCATTCACCCAAGGAGAGACAGCCCTCGTAGACACAATCATTAGTGGCTGCCGGGGGCAATTAAATATATTATAGGTGTGTAAACATATTTATATTTAGAAAATTAAATTTATATCAACAAAATAAATTAAGCTTAAGTGCCTGTTTGAATACTTCGGGTCAGGCTCTCTGTGACATAATAGAGCAAGTTGTGTGAAACGTTTTATTCCTGAATAACAAGATGGTCTCATCTTTCCCATAACCGATGAGAAAGGAGGGGGGTACCTTCCCACAGCTCTCAGTGTGATCCCGATACTGAGAGCACTCCTATCCCATTAATTCCTTATCCTACCAAACATCCACTCTCCCGTGCCGTACCGTGTCCGGGGTAGGCTTTCAAGCCAATAAAAGCTTGCCTGCATGTGCATGACAGGGGCCTTTAGGCGACCCCTTCAATTGCACTGGAAGTTCTTCTTAACCTGCCGCCCCTTGATCTCTTCATTATTGGGGAGGCTCGGGCGGCGGCTTATAGGCTTCAACTGACTGGCCACTGGAAGGGGTCCTGTACAGGTCACTCCTCAGTGGTCAATCTAGTAAACGATGAGGTACTCTCAATGAAGTTTGACTTCATTGGGACTAAGTATCTTTTCACCAGACACCATACTGTGGATTTCATGTCGAGGGAGTACTGGGACGCTATTAGTAGTCCGGTTTCTTCTCACGACTGAATTGTATGGTTCACAGACGGGTCAAGAATGGGCAACAGAGCTGGATTTGGTGTCTATACTGGCGACTCTAGGACCAACGCTAGCGTGAGCCTGGGAGCGTATGACACCGTTTTCCAAGCTGAAGTCGCCATACGTTCAGCGCAAACCATGAGAGGGGTTTGCGGAAAACACATCCACATCCTCTCAGACAGTCAGGCGGCCTTAGGGGCTCTTGACTCCTGGAAGGTTTCGTCTGGTCTAGTCTGGGAATGTGTGGAGTCCCTCAGCATCCTGGGCTCAAGAAATCAGGTCTTGCTGGAATGGATCCCAGGACATAGGGGATTAGAAGGCAACGAGCAGGCCGATGCCTTGGCTAGGGAAGGTGCTATCAAGCCCTTCATTGGTCCTGAGCCGGCCTGCGGCGTTTTGGCTGCAGCTGTCAAAACAGCAATCAAAAACTGGGTCAGCGCCAGACATCTGGAAAGATGGCGGCGGTTCCCAGGGCAAAGACTCAGCAAGGTTCTTGTCTGAAATCCTTCCCAGAAGTTTACAAAGTCACTTCTTGGTTTGAGTAAATTGCACGTCAAGCTGGTGGTGGGACTCATCACCAGTCACGGCAAATTCCAGAGGCATCTAAGAACAGTGGGACTCTTTACGGAGTATCCCATCTGTCGCCTCTGTGTGGAGGACGAAGAGTCGGCAGAACACATTGTCCTGGAGTGTGAGGCTCTTGGTTCCAGGAGAAGAGTACTTTTTGAAGGCTCACCTCTAAGACAGTCGGAAATTACTAATCTAGTTAAGAAGCTCCTTGACCTGGTCAAGGATTGCCAGCTTTACGACGATTAGGCACCGGGATTGGCACAAAAAGCCTCAGGCTTCATTGCAAGGGTTGGCTGGACCAACTGTACATCCCCTTTCAATCTAATCTAATCTAGTAACTGCATTAGACAAATGCCTGCACTCCAGCATTATAACTGTCTGTATCAATGCTATGACCCACTACATTTCGATAAATCCAATCAGTGCAGAGTTCGATTAATTAACACTGTTTGCATGCCAAACCACGTCCAATTATGCATTCACCCAAGGAGAGACAGCCATCGTAGACACAATCATTAGTGGCTGCCGGGGGCAATTAAATATATTATAGGTGTGTAAACAATATATATTTAGAAAATTAAATTTATATCAACAAAATAAATTAAGCTTAAGTGCCTGTTTGAATATTTCGGGTCAGGCTCTCTGTGACATAATAGAGCAAGTTGTGTGAAACGTTTTATTCCTGAATAACAAAGATGGGTTTTAAGAAAGGAGTTTTGTGTTTAGTGATACATAACTAATGGTGGTGCCTGAGGTTGTATTGACAAGTGTTTGGTGCATAGTTATTGTACATAACTAATGGTGGTGCCTGAGATTGTATTGACAAGTGTTTGGTGCATAGTTATTGTATATAGCTAATGGTGATGCCTGAGATTGTATTGACAAGTGTTTGGCGCATAGTTATTGTATATAGCTAATGGTGATGCCTGAGATTGTATTGACAAGTGTTTGGCGCATAGTTATTGTATATAGCTAATGGTGATGCCTGAGATTGTATTGACAAGTGTTTGGTGCATAGTTATTGTACATAACTAATGGTGATGCCTGAGATTGTATTGACAAGTGTTTGGCGCATAGTTATTGTACATAACTAATGGTGATGCCTGAGATTGTATTGACAAGTGTTTGGCGCATAGTTATTGTATATAACTAATGGTGGTGCCTGAGATTGTATTGACAAGTGTTTGGTGCATAGTTATTGTACATAGCTAATGGTGGTGCCTGAGATTTTATTGACAAGTGTTTGGTGCATAGTTATTGTATATAACTAATGGTGGTGCCTGAGATTGTATTGACAACTGTTTGGTGCATAGTTATTGTACATAACTAATGGTGGTGCCTCATCGCCCACTCACTGGCCCACTCCTCCGCCCATACATATAAGGAGTTACTTAACCCACCCGCCCGCCCACACACGTACAGTGGTATCGACCCACTCACCTGCCCATACACGTACAGTGGTATTGACCCACCCGCCTACACAAACACGTACAGTGGTATTGACCCACCCGCCAGCACAAACGAGTACAGTGGTATCGACAACTGTTTGGTGCATAGTTATTGTACATAACTAATGGTGGTGCCTGGGATTGTATTGACAACTGTTTGGTGCATAGTTATTGTACATAACTAATGGTGGTGCCTGAGATTGTATTGACAACTGTTTGGTGCATAGTTATTGTACATAACTAATGGTGGTGTCTGGGATTGTATTGACAACTGTTTGCTGCATAGTTATTGTACATAACTAATGGTGGTGCCTGAGATTGTATTGACAAGTGTTTGGCGCATAGTTATTGTATATAACTAATGGTGATGCCTGAGATTGTATTGACAAGTGTTTGGCGCATAGTCATTGTATATAACTAATGGTGATGCCTGAGATTGTATTGACAAGTGTTTGGCGCATAGTTATTGTACATAACTAATGGTGGTGCCTGAGATTGTATTGACAAGTGTTTGGCGCATAGTTATTGTACATAACTAATGGTGGTGCCTGAGATTGTATTGACAAGTGTTTGCTGCATAGTTATTGTACATAACTAATGGTGGTGCCTGAGATTGTATTGACAAGTGTTTGGCGCATAGTTATTGTATATAACTAATGGTGATGCCTGAGATTGTATTGACAAGTGTTTGGCGCATAGTTATTGTACATAACTAATGGTGATGCCTGAGATTGTATTGACAATTGTTTGGCGCATAGTTATTGTACATAACTAATGGTGATGCCTGAGATTGTATTGACAATTGTTTGGCGCATAGTTATTGTACATAACTAATGGTGGTGCATGAGATTGTATTGACAAGTGTTTGGCGCATAGTTATTGTACATAACTAATGGTGATGCCTGAGATTGTATTGACAAGTGTTTGGCGCATAGTTATTGTACATAACTAATGGTGGTGCCTGAGATTGTATTGACAAGTGTTTGGTGCATAGTTATTGTACATAACTAATGGTGGTGCCTGAGATTGTATTGACAAGTGTTTGGCGCATAGTTATTGTACATAACTAATGGTGGTGCCTGAGATTGTATTGACAATTGTTTGGCGCATAGTTATTGTACATAACTAATGGTGATGCCTGAGATTGTATTGACAAGTGTTTGGTGCATAGTTATTGTACATAACTAATGGTGGTGCCTGAGATTGTATTGACAAGTGTTTGGTGCATAGTTATTGTATATAGCTAATGGTGATGCCTGAGATTGTATTGACAAGTGTTTGGTGCATAGTTATTGTACATAACTAATGGTGGTGCCTGAGATTGTATTGACAAGTGTTTGGTGCATAGTTATTGTACATAACTAATGGTGGTGCCTGAGGTTGTATTGACAAGTGTTTGGTGCATAGTTATTGTATATAACTAATGGTGGTGCCTGAGATTGTATTGACAAGTGTTTGGTGCATAGTTATTGTATATAACTAATGGTGGTGCCTGAGATTGTATTGACAAGTGTTTGGTGCATAGTTATTGTATATAACTAATGGTGATGCCTGAGATTGTATTGACAAGTGTTTGGCGCATAGTCATTGTACATAACTAATGGTGGTGCCTGAGATTGTATTGACAAGTGTTTGGTGCATAGTTATTGTATATAACTAATGGTGGTGCCTGAGGTTGTATTGACAAGTGTTTGGTGCATAGTTATTGTACATAACTAATGGTGATGCCTGAGATTGTATTGAACTATGGTGGTGCCTGAGATTGTATTGACAAGTGTTTGCTGCATAGTTATTGTACATAACTAATGGTGATGCCTGAGATTGTATTGAAAAGTGTTTGCCGCATAGTTATTTATATATCTACATATTTTGCATAATTTTTAGTGTCAATTTGGACAAAATAATATTTTTCTCTTTAAACATTTTATTATAGATAGTATCTCCATTTCTGATAAGGTAAACGTAAATAGCCTGAGGAATAAATTTTGCTCATCGCCTAGCACCAAGATTCCATTTATTACTTAATTTCTTAAAAATGAAAAGTGAGTTGTTGTTAATCATAAAAAAGAAGGGGTGGTTAAGGTGATGAGGGGAGAAGTGTTAGGTATGAGGAGTAACAAGTTGTTAGGCATGAAGAGTGAAGGGGTGCTAAGGGCGAAGAGCACCACGAAGAACACGCTTCAGTTTTTAAGGGTGATGCGTGCAGATAAGATTGAAGAACGCAAAAGAATTAATTATGGACATTTACACTGATCATTATTATTATTATTAAGTAGTTCAAGTGAAACAGAACAACTGATTCATTCAGTGAACTGCTTACTGAAAGGAAATTCCGTTTCCCATTATTTGCTTTCAGATTAGTTTTGACGTTAATTCTATGAAATGGAGTGAAGGCGTCAAATAAAAACGACACAATCACAGACATTTGGTTGTATTAAAGATATTAATTAAATTTCTTAAGGGAAAATTTACAACACTAAAAATAAAGAGCAGTAAAAATGTAGTGTCAAAGGGTTAAACAATGTTACAGAACAATAGCTACAACACTAAAAGTAAAGAGCAATCGTCTCATAATGGTTATGCAGTGATAAAAAGGAGTAAAAGTATAGTGCCAAATGATTAAGAAATGTTACAGAACAATAGCTACAACACTAAAAGTAAAGAGCAGTCGTCTCATAATGGTTATGCAGTGATAAAAAGGAGTAAAAGTGTAGTGCCAAATGATTAAAAAATGTTACAGAACAATAGTTACAACACTAAAAGTAAAGAGCAGTCGTCTCATAATGGTTATGTAGTGATAAAAATGAGTAAAAGTGTAGTGCCAAATGTTAAACAATGTTACCAGAACAATAGTTACAACACTAAAAGTAAAGAGCAGTCGTTTCATAATGGTTATGCAGTGATAAAAAGGAGTAAAAGTGTAGTGCCAAATGTTAAACAATGTTACAGAACAATAGTTACAACACTAAAAGTAATGAGCAATCGCCTCATAATGGTTATGTAGTAATAAAAAGCAGTGAAAGTGTAGTTTCAAACGGTTAAACAATGTTACAGAACAATAGTTATAACTCTAAAAGTAAAGAGCAATCACCTCATAATGGTTATGTAGTGATAAAAATAAATAAAAGTGTAGTGCCAAATGTTAAACAATGTTACAGAACAATACTTACAACACTAAAAGTAAAGAGCAGTCGTTACATAATGGTTATGCAGTGATAAAAAGGAGTAAAAGTGTAGTTTCAAACAGTTAAATAAAGTTACAGAACAATAGTTACAACACTAAAAGTAAAGAGCAATCGTCTCATAATGGTTATGCAGTGATAAAAAGGAGTAAAAGCGTAGTGCCAAACGGTTAAACAATGTTACAGAACAATAGTTACAACACTAAAAGTAAAGAGCAATCGTCTCATAATGGTTACGCAGTGATAAAAAGGAGTAAAAGCGTAGTGCCAAACGGTTAAATAATGTTACAGAACAATAGTTATAACACTAAAAGTAAAGAGCAATCGTCTCATAATGGTTATGCAGTTATAAAAAGGAGTAAATGTGTAGTGTCAAACAGTTAAATAATGTTACAGAACAATAGTTATAACACTAAAAGTAAAGAGCAATCGTCTCATAATGGTTATGCAGTGATAAAAAGGAGTAAAAATGTAGTGCCAAACGGTTAAACAATGTTACAGAACAATAGCTACAACACTAAAAGTAAAGAGCAATCGTCTCATAATGGTTATGCAGTGATAAAAAGGAGTAAAAGTGTAGTGCCAAATGATTAAAAAATTTTACAGAACAATAGTTACAACACTAAAAGTAAAGAGCAGTCGTCTCATAATGGTTATGCAGTGATAAAAAGGAGTAAAAGTATAGTGCCAAATGATTAAGAAATGTTACAGAACAATAGCTACAACACTAAAAGTAAAGAGCAGTCGTCTCATAATGGTTATGCAGTGATAAAAAGGAGTAAAAGTGTAGTGCCAAATGATTAAAAAATGATACAGAACAATAGTTACAACACTAAAAGTAAAGAGCAGTCGTCTCATAATGGTTATGTAGTGATAAAAATGAGTAAAAGTGTAGTGCCAAATGTTAAACAATGTTACCAGAACAATAGTTACAACACTAAAAGTAAAGAGCAGTCGTTTCATAATGGTTATGCAGTGATAAAAAGGAGTAAAAGTGTAGTGCCAAATGTTAAACAATGTTACAGAACAATAGTTACAACACTAAAAGTAATGAGCAATCGCCTCATAATGGTTATGTAGTAATAAAAAGCAGTGAAAGTGTAGTTTCAAACGGTTAAACAATGTTACAGAACAATAGTTATAACTCTAAAAGTAAAGAGCAATCACCTCATAATGGTTATGTAGTGATAAAAATGAATAAAAGTGTAGTGCCAAATGTTAAACAATGTTACAGAACAATACTTACAACACTAAAAGTAAAGAGCAGTCGTTTCATAATGGTTATGCAGTGATAAAAAGGAGTAAAAGTGTAGTTTCAAACAGTTAAATAATGTTACAGAACAATAGTTACAACACTAAAAGTAAAGAGCAATCGTCTCATAATGGTTATGCAGTGATAAAAAGGAGTAAAAGCGTAGTGCCAAACGGTTAAACAATGTTACAGAACAATAGTTACAACACTAAAAGTAAAGAGCAATCGTCTCATAATGGTTACGCAGTGATAAAAAGGAGTAAAAGCGTAGTGCCAAACGGTTAAATAATGTTACAGAACAATAGTTATAACACTAAAAATAAAGAGCAATCGTCTCATAATGGTTATGCAGTGATAAAAAGGAGTAAAAGTGTAGTGTCAAACAGTTAAATAATGTTACAGAACAATAGTTATAACACTAAAAGTAAAGAGCAATCGTCTCATAATGGTTATGCAGTGATAAAAAGGAGTAAAAGTGTAGTGTCAAATGGTTAAACAATGTTACAGAACAATAGTTACAACACTAAAAGTAAAGAGCAATCGTCTCATAATGGTTATTCAGTGATAAAAAGGAGTAAAAGCGTAGTGCCAAACGGTTAAATAATGTTACAGAACAATAGTTACAACACTAAAAGTAAAAAGCAATTGTCTCATAATGGTTACGTAGTTATAAAAAGGAGTAAAAGCGTAGTGCCAAACGGTTAAATAATGTTACAGAACAATAGTTATAACACTAAAAGTAAAGAGCAATCGTCTCATAATGGTTATGCAGTGATAAAAAGGAGTAAAAGTGTAGTGTCAAACAGTTAAATAATGTTACAGAACAATAGTTATAACACTAAAAGTAAAGAGCAATCGTCTCATAATGGTTATGCAGTGATAAAAAGGAGTAAAAGTGTAGTGTCAAATGGTTAAACAATGTTACAGAACAATAGTTACAACACTAAAAGTAAAGAGCAATCGTCTCATAATGGTTATGCAGTGATAAAAAGGAGTAAAAGCGTTGTGCCAAACGGTTAAATAATGTTACAGAACAATAGTTACAACACTAAAAGTAAAGAGCAATCGTCTCATAATGGTTATGCAGTGATAAAAAGGAGTAAAAGCGTAGTGCCAAACGGTTAAACAATGTTACAGAACAATAGCTACAACACTAAAAGTAAAGAGCAATCGTCTCATAATGGTTATGCTGCGATAAAAAGGAGTAAAAGTGTAGTGTCAAACGGTTAAACAATGTTACAAGTGAATAGTACAGAATATTTTCGGGTAAAGAGTGAATTTGTATCATGATAAAAGATGGCCTGGTATTAAGGGTGGGAAAACTGTATAATTTACTTAAGAATAGGAAGATTTAGGCTAATGTTGTTTAAGAAGAGTAGATTTGTCTTGAGTATTTTACTTATTATAAATTATGTTGCATTATTTGATAGCTAATTGCATAGCTGAGAGACGTTGAGACGAGAAACAGCACATGGTATAGGTTTTTTGTTTAAGACATATAAAAGTAGGGTTAATTTTTTCTTCAAATAGTTAACAAATGACTAGAAAAACAATTTAATTCATTTAAATTTTAATAATCTTAAGTTGCTTATATCATGAAAATTGCTATCTCAATATAATAAAACATGGATATGAGATTTATTCGTTACTGTAAAAGCTTGAAAAACAACTAATCAAATTCAGTTTAGGAGGAACATTTATGAGGGGATCCAAATAAAATAACTGTAAATATATTTATGACATATATATTTAACCTAACCTAACCTATTTTATTATCTCTAAATAACCACAATGTTTTCATGTGTTAAATAAGTCTCAGTAATTTTAATATAATAAGTATCAGTATTAATATTAAAATAAATCCACGTTGCAAAATGAGGATAATTTCAAATCAATGTTAGTTTATTTTCTGACAATGCTGAATCATCGTCCACAACATCTTGAGAAACGAAAATCGTGATTTTGGACGATATGATCACTCAACTGAAATCAATAAAATTGAAATGAGAAATGTTTGTGAAGGTATTCGGGGTTCCTCGTACAATATTGTTTTATTTAGTTATATTTGTATAATGTGCTAAAATTATGCATCCCTCACAATATAATTTAGGTAAACATTGGTTTATCTATCATAGTCTACTTCATTGAAAAATAGTAATGGCTTTGTCATCTTTCACCAACTACTTTTGGCGTCTCTATGTTACTATTACTTCATATTTTACTACAGTAAATGATTTTGGCTAATTTATATAAATATTATTTGATCTCATATAATGTGACAGATATTTGTTTTGTATTGCTAGGTCAATGTATTAAATGCCCATTAGATACTTTATATATTCCTGAAAAACTGACATTGAATTTTGTTAATGAAAATATTTTGAAAATTTCGGAATAACAAGAACTTAATGAGCGTTTATATGTTGTATTATACATTTTATAATTTTTTCCTAAATTGAACAAAAATGTACCGGAATTTTAAATAGTTTTTACCGTGCATCAACCTTAAACTTTTATTACGCAAAAAGATATTAATATTTCGCATTTATATTTAAATACGTGTTAAATAGTAGTGTTTTCTATACATTTTATAAATTTCATAGTTTTAAATTTTCAGCAAAAAATGTGTTGGTAATCGAACTTTTCCTGAAACAACGTTTTCTTGACTTCAAGGGGTTATAAAAGTATTTCTTGGTCATGTTGTGGTCCTTATGAACATTACTAACGTACGTAACTAAACGTTGTGGTCCTTATAAACATTACTAATGTACGTAACTAAACGTTGTGGTCCTTATGAACAGTACTAACGTACGTAACTAAACGTTGTGGTCCTTATGAACATTATTAATGTACGTAACTAGACGTTGTGGTCCTTATGAACATTACTAATGTACGTAAATAAACGTTGTGGTCCTTATGAACATTACTAATGTACGTAAATAAACGTGGTCCTTATGAACAGTACTAATGTATGTAACTAAACGTTGTGGTCCTTATGAACATTACTAATGTACGTAACTAAACATTGTGGTCCTTATGAACATTACTAATGTACGTAAATAAACGTTGTGATCCTTATGAACATTACTAATGTACGTAATTAAACGTTGTGGTCCTTATGAACATTACTAATGTACGTAAATAAACGTTGTGATCCTTATGAACATTACTAATGTACGTAATTAAATGTTGTGGTCCTTATGAACATTACTAATGTACGTAAATAAACGTTGTGATCCTTATGAACATTACTAATGTACGTAAATAAACGTTGTGATCCTTATGAACATTACTAATGTACGTAATTAAACGTTGTGGTCCTTATGAACATTACTAATGTACGTAAATAAACGTTGTGGTCCTTATGAACATTACTAATGTACGTAAATAAACGTTGTGATCCTTATGAACATTACTAATGTACGTAATTAAACGTTGTGGTCCTTATGAACATTACTAACGTACGTAAATAAACGTTGTGGTCCTTATGAACAGTACTAATGTACGTAATTAAACGTTGTGGTCTTTATGAACATTACTAACGTGCGTAAATAAACGTTGTGGTCCTTATGAACAGTACTAATGTACGTAACTAAACGTTGTGGTCCTTATGAACATTACTAATGTACGTAACTAAACAGTTTGATTTTATATTGATTTAAATCATTTTAAAAGTGCTTTAATTGATTCCAACTAATTTAAAATAATTACATTTACTTACGCATATAAAACTGATGTATCGTAACTATAAATTTTATAAAGATTACAACGTGACCAAGTAATACATTTCATGACCTTTAGAAGCTAAGGACACGTTGTTTCAATAGAATTTTGAACAGTTAAACCACTAAAATCAGTAAAACTTATAGAAAACATTCCTGATAACCACGTATTAAAACATAAATGCGATACACTAGAGGGATTTTGTGTAAGAACAGTGGAAAGTTGGTGGACATCGAAAACTAGTCCAGTACTTTTTTGTTTCACATAGGATTAAAATTATTAAAAGTTTTAAAAAAAGTTAATCCATATTTCACAACGTATAATCAAACGAGGAAGACAACTGTTTGATTGGATTATTCATAGGCCTCTTAGTTTCTTAGTAAACAGCCTTCAAACTCGGGTACACATAATTTCTGCGCCGACAGTAATCTGAAAGAAAAGATAATAGGGAACACTAATTTTCCGTTCAGTAAGCAGTGCATTGAATGAATCAACTGTTCTGTTTCACTTGAATTCATCGACAATCGTAGATCCTATTCGGAATGACAATCGTGTTTCTCTCAGACCCACCTTGTCACATGTGATCGTGACCTTTTGCATGTGAAGATATTATACGTGACATGTGGGGAAATGACGACACTGATCTTGTCAAATATATATGAGACAAACTGGAGATAGAGTTGTTTTCTATGTATATGGAAACTGTCTTAGGTTTTACAAACAAAATGTTAAAAGATTTTTAAAAACGACGTCTAATTTATTTTAATTCATTAACTATTTTGTATATACTGTCTTAGCTTGTTATAAGACATTTACTATTATATGAATTAAATTATATATTTTAAATTGCTATCAGCCAATATATAATATATTGTTCCCATTTACTTAAAGCCTACAAGGATGTAACTGCAGGAATGTTTAATGTTAACCCAATACGTAAATCACATCCTGTTAAAAAAAAGTAATAATCTGGAACTATAGGTTCTAAAAGAAACTTTGCAAAATATATTTATCACTATGGGTTAATAGGGAGAATTTATCAATATTACATACAGTTTCTTAATTCGTTAAAAAATTCTATCTTAATCGTTGACCTGAAACTGTCACAACTTTCAAATGCCACATCTTCCTTATTCTTAATGAATAATACTGACCAACAATTTGTATTTTCAAATTTTTTTACTGTGCCTGAAGTTTTTCTCGAATAAAATCATAAATTTAATAAATTTAAATTGTAACTATTGCTAGTAATTTTAAGTTCTGTATATATACAAATGATCAAAGGAACATACTCCACAGACCAGCACTGAAACATGATATTATGTTCTACTTCTTGTTTTGAAGAAATAATAAATTGAATGTTTACTGGTTGCCAATATAACATAGCTACCTTATTAACTTTTAGTTTCGTCAGATACCGATGTTAAATATGCGAGCAAGTATGTTTAAAAAGGAAATATAATGAATCTAAAGGTTCAGCTTATGTTACTAAGTAAGATTATAAGCATGATCGCCCCCTGGGCTTTGGGCGAGCCGGTGGCCGAGTGGTCTAAGGCGTCAGGACTTTGAGCTTGGGTTAGAGATAGCGCTGGTTCGAATCCGGCCTAGACTGAAAAGATTTATCAGTAATATTCACCTTGTACTGTACAGGTTCGCCCGCTTACTCTGACTGAATAAGTTCCTCGCACAGATCAATGGTCTATGGGGAATGGTTAGAGTAAGGTTAAGGAGGAGATCGGCCTCTCCTTTTTTTTTAAAAAAAAAAAAAAAAAGATCAACGTAATTGGCTACCAAGCAGCTAAAGGACCCACATCTGAAATCCGTACCACCTAATATTGGTCTAACGGAACCGGCTGATGTTTAGTTCTCTCTCCTGGACATCACCTAACGCAGACATTCTGGATTTCCTCAGTAGGTCCGTGCACAAGACAGAATCTACATCCTAAAGTATCAACAACGCCAGGTTCCCAAGTAGTGTGGTTAGAGAACTAAGTCACAGTTGTCACAGCTTTTGACATTTAGAGTATATAAGTCTTTCCTGATCACTAGAAAATATCAGATTTTAAAATTAAATAAGAATAATAATTAATTGGTAAAAGACTCAAATATGATAGTTAACAAAAAAATAAACGGACATTTGAACGGTTCCTTCTCCCAATTGTTTATTTACTATTTTTCAGTCGCTTTGATAATATGGTTTTCTTTCTAGCTCAAATTTATACATAATATGACATATTTGGTTTGGATAGTAGAGACGATAATAACCAAAGTTGAGAATAACAACCGTGAATATAATTTAAAATGTTCACGACCTTTTACTGATATTATCTATACTTATTGATTGGAATGTCCAAAGGTCCTCCCTTTTTTACTATCTACCTTCAAATAAATCACTAAGTATGATGACGACTCTGTTTTCCTCATAGTTCGGTATGGAATGAACTAACATTTTCATAATATCATCGATTTTATAAATAAAATTATCAAAATCTTTACACTTTAATTTTAACTTTTATATTAAATTACTTGAAATGAGATATTATTTCTTGATGGGTCTCACTTAACGTAAGCCAACCGCTTACCTTGATTAATTATAACTAACTTCTTTTTGTATGAATAAAATAAAAATGCTATCCGTATAAATTACGAGAATATTTATTGTATTCAATTCATACATTGGTAATATTGGTTACTTGTACTGAATAAATTTCCAAGTGAATGAATGTTGAAAAATGTTGACAATGACGTAACAAATCCACTTGTCGTATAAATGGCAAAGTTGAATGGAACAGATGGATTCATCCAAACCAAACGCTGTGGTGTTTGGCTTTTCTGATCTACAAACACCAGTGGCGGGGTTTACATTTATTCATTTTATATAACCAACTCTGACGCTTTGTAGCTTAACCCTTTTCAAAGATTGATTTAGAGGGGGACGTTAAATATCATATATTAAATCTACCCACTTAGGCAAACAAATAATCATATTTTTATATTTGTCTAACTATAAAATCGTTATTTACAAAATACTATACCATGTTAGACAGTGGGTTGTTGTCGTTACCATGTACGACAGTAGGTTGTTGTAGTTACTATGTTAGACAGTGGGTTGTTGTCGTTACCATGTTAGACAGTGGGTTGTTGTCGTTACCATGTTAGACAGTAGGTTGTTGTCGTTACCATGTTAGACAGTGGGTTGTTGTCGTTACCATGTTAGACAGTAGGTTGTTGTCGTTACCATGTTAGACAGTGGATTGTTGTCGTTACCATGATAGACAGTGGGTTGTTGTCGTTACCATGTTAGACAGTGGGTTGTTGTCGTTACTTTGTTTGACAGTGGGTTGTTGTCGTTACCATGTTAGACAGTATGTTGTTGTCGTTACCATGTTAGACAGTGGATTGTTGTTGTTACCATGTACGACAGTGTGTTGTTGTCGTTACCATGTTAGACAGTGGATTATTGTCGTTACCATGTACGACAGTGGGTTGTTGTCGTTACCATGTTAGACAGTGGATTATTGTCGTTACCATGTACGACAGTATGTTGTTGTCGTTACCATGTTAGACAGTGGATTGTTGTTGTTACCATGTACGACAGTGTGTTGTTGTCGTTACCATGTTAGACAGTGGATTGTTGTTGTTACCATGTACGACAGTGTGTTGTTGTCGTTACCATGTTAGACAGTGGATTATTGTCGTTACCATGTACGACAGTGGGTTGTTGTCGTTACTTTGTTTGACAGTGGATTATTGTCGTTACCATGTACGACAGTATGTTGTTGTCGTTACCATGTTAGACAGTGGATTGTTGTTGTTACCATGTACGACAGTGTGTTGTTGTCGTTACCATGTTAGACAGTGGATTATTGTCGTTACCATGTACGACAGTGTGTTGTTGTCGTTACCATTTTAGACAGTGGGTTGTTGTCGTTACCATGTACGACAGTGGGTTGTTGTCGTTACCATGTTAGACAGTGGGTTGATATCGTTACCATGTTAGACAGTGGATTGTTGTCGTTACTATGTTAGACAGTAGGTTGTTGTCGTTACCATGTTAGACAGTGGATTGTTGTCGATACCATGTACGACAGTGGGTTGTTGTCGTTACCATGTACGATAGTGTGTTGTTGTCGTTACTATTTTAGACAGTGGTTTATTGTCGTTTTCATGTTCAACAGTGGGTTGTTGTCGTTACTTTGTTTGACAGTGGGTTGTTGTCGTTACCATGTACGACAGTGGGTTGTTGTCGTTACCATGTACGACAGTGGGTTTTTGTCGTTACCATGATTGACAGTGGGTTGTTGTCGTTACCATTTTAGACAGTGGGTTATTGTCGTTTTCATGTTCAACAGTGGGTTGTTGTCGTTACCATGTACGACAGTGGGTTGTTGTCGTTTCATGTTAGACAGTGGGTTGTCGTTACCATTTTAGACAGTGGGTTATTGTCATTACCATGTTCGATAGTGGGTTGTTGTCGTTACCATGTGTTATTTAAATAGAGTTATATTCAAAATAGTTATTTACACTGCTGAATTACTGTAAATATAGTGATTACAATTAATTTATTTGTATCATTAACAAATTAGTGCACGAGGTTTTTAAGAATGAATCACAAGTAAACAAATATATATATATATATATATATATATATATATATATATATATATATATATATATATATATATAATTAGAAATGTTTTAATTGGACCTCTAGGATGTAATTAATTTTGCTATAAGACTTAATATAGGGCGTTTTTATTGAAATAGAGATCATAATAATTATTATTACTTGGTTATCCACCCACCCAGTTAGTTACGTACAGTGTTGTTGGCTCTCCCAACGACCCAGTCACATACAGTGGTATTGCAACTTCCACCCACCCAGTTACGTACAGTGTTGTTGGCTCTCCCAACGACCCAGTCACATACAGTGGTGTTGCAACTTCCATCCACCCAGTTACGTACAGTGTTGTTGGCTCTCCCACCTATACAGTCACGTACAATGGTGTTGTCCCTCCCACATACACAGTCAGGTACAGTGGTGTTGACTCTCCCAACCATTTAGTCCTATAAAGTGGTGTTGACCCTCCCACCCATACAGTCACATACTGTGGTGTTGACTATTCCACCCACCCAGTCACGTACAGTGGTGTTGACTCTCTCACCCACATAGTCACGTACAGTAGTGTTGACTCTCCCACCCATCCAGTCTCGTACAGTGGTGTTCACTCTCACACCCATCCAGTTACGTACAGTGGTGTTGGCCTTCCCACTTACCCAGTCACGTAACTGGTGTTGACTGTACAATTCGCTCAGTCACGTACAATGGTGTTTCCCCCCCCCCCCACCCACCAAGTTGTGTAAAGATATGTTGATTTTCCCACCCACCCAGTCATACACAGTGGTGTTGACCCTCCCACCCACTAATACGTATATTGATATTTCCTATATTGCAATTCATTTTAAGACATGTTTCATCACATTGATAATTTTATTTAATGTAAATCACTCACTTTTTTGTAATTAAATTTAGTAATATGAACAAAGACTATTTTTTCATTCTATATTTTCCAAGTAGAACGTATACTTCTTCCTAGTCTAAAGTTTGTGGCGTGATGCAGTTCATGAGGTAGAAGCACACCTTAATGTCTGCTCCACTGAACAATGTCTACCAACCGTAAACACTCAAATATCGCTGTGACAGAATATTTCAGACTTTGTCCTTACATCTTTTAGTTTGAAATACTATGAATGATTGTGAGACTAGCTTAAATTAAAGACTTGTTTTTTACTTTTCTAAGTTTTTTACCCCCTTGGCCAATATGAACTACTTTTTGTTTTTACTTACATGTGTATTTAACAACATCTTAACATTTGTTTATGTGAGTGAGTATTTTATATATATTTATATACCGATAGCATTCAATAAATTATTGTTTTATATTAAATTTTCATATTTACTATAACACAATATCGTCATAAATCTTAAAATAATTGTAAAACTATTTATTTTTAAAACAAAAACTGAAAATGACACCTTACTGAAATAACAAATGATGCTTTTTCTGTTATTATCAATATTCAAATATTGACAACTGAATAAATGATTTACTATAGTAACAATAGGTTATTTTGTTAAAATATGCTCAACTATAACCATTATTTTATCATTGTTGCATTTTTAGCTTTTGTGATTCTTTGGGCACAAACGGAGAAAAGTTGATACAACGTACTAATTCCGTGTAATTCTCTCCAAAATTCTATGGTGTATCAATGAAATACCATATTCCAGGATATTTGTGACTTATTAAATGTGTTTAATCCACACATAATGGAACTTGGTCACCCACATCAGTGGTATGCAGACTTCTGTCACTAACAAGTATGTAGATACTGGTGAAGCAAATTGTTTGCAATAAATACAAATTAAAATAACCACTATTTATACTCTGCCGCATTATATGTTAATGTATTGTTGCTTTATTTCTAGTAGTGTATTTTTAAGAATAAAGAAATAAACTTTACAAAATACTACGTTTACAATTTAATTTACATATATAAAATAATTAACACGTATTTTTTATAAAATGTAATTACGTATACATATTGTACAGTTTCACTAATTTACTAAACAAAGTAAGAAGCTAGAGTATGTCCTAACATTATATTTAAACACACGCAGTTGACATCCACAGTACAAGCTATTTCCGAATTCATGTTAAAAACTTCTGGGTATTGCTTTTTGGGTCATAACAAACGGAAAACATATTTTAACCAGGAGAACATATTTTTCACTACACTACTATGAGTTCAGCTATTTTCGTTATGTGTTTACAACCTGCGAAACATCATATTTTCAACAGCTGTCTATTTTTTACTACCGAAAGTAACATTGTTTACAACTGAAAATTTTCCACAGTCAACAACACCTGTCTTTATTCCGTAGTGTAAGTGAAAAGTATCGTTCAAAACTCGAGTGAATGAGTTTTTGTATGTTCTCGACCAATTGAAGTGCTCGACAAGTCTCGCACTTCAAACATATGGTCTCGAACATGCAAAACCCCACTTTCCACTCTTGTTATGAAATATACTATTTAATTGTAAATTAATTTCAAATATAAAAAGCTACATAACGTTTGTTGTGGCATACAGGTATTTATTTGTGTAGTATAAATACAGGCACAAACAATCTAGCTGACATGCATTTGTTCTATTACATCTTTTACGTTTATTTTACCAAGGAACAAGATTCCGAAGTGTAAGTGTACTTGGTGTAAACAATTATTTGCTAACAATTTTATACTGTTTTGTGCACATTTATCTGTTCACCTAAATGTTAGTCAGTGAAACACTTTAAAGGAGATGACCGAACATTTTGTTGACAGTGCCAAGACTTCTACTGTGACGCCAAACCACTCAATATGTAAAGCAGTCAACATTATCATGTTTACTAGAGATTGTTCAGTTTAGGCACTGGCAGGGTTAGACAGTTATTGACGTGTCGATGACAGTGCCATTACATTTACTGTGACGTCACACCACTCACTATGTAAAGCTGTCAACATTATCATGTTTACTAGAGATTAGAATCTACAGTTTCCGGTGACAACCGCGTCAAGGTACTATCTACAATACAGTGGAGTCTCAGAGAAACCACTGAGGATGCCACATCACAGTATGGGCGAAACGTCTGGTCATCTTGTAAATATTGTAGATAGTACCTTGACGCGGTTGTCACCGGAAACTGTAGATTCTAATTATGACACCGGCCGCTTAAGCCTAAGTTCTAAGATTCACTAGAGATTGTTCAGTTTAGGCACTATCAGGGTTAGACAGTTGTTGACGTGTCGATGACAGTGCCAAGACATCTACTGCGACGTCACACCACTCACTATGTAAAGCGGTCAACATTATCATGTTTTCTAGAGATGGTTCAGTTTACACACTGGCAGGGTTAGACAGTTATAGACGTGTCGATGACAGTGCCAAGACATTTACTATGACATCACACCACTCACTATGTAAAGCGGTCAACATTATCATGTTTTCTAGAGATGGTTCAGTTTACACAATGGCAGGGTTAGACAGGTATTGACGAGTCGCAAGAAGCTTGAATCCAAATCAGCGGAGCGATGTAGTTATATATAAACTAAAGAACTAAAGAAGTGTCTAAATCAATTTTAAAAAAGTAAATTTTGTCTAGATAGATTACTTGTATGAAGGGATTTAATAGGTCATATTATTGGTCTAGGTACTGCGTAAAGGGATCATTATTATTATTTAAGAATAATTTGTCAGATTTGTAGTGTTATACTACGAGATAGAACTAATATTAGTTTATCTATAAATTAATATTGAAATGGCGTAACTATAAACTCTCCAGGCTCTCCTTACCTAATATTCCTGATAGAGTGTTTGCATAAATATATTATTACAAATGTATAATTGGTAATTTTTCATTTCCGAAGTGTTCGACAGTGGACATTAAAAGATCAATAAAACCAGTTTTGATTTATAAGTTAGTAAAAAGTACAGTCCAATGTATTTTATTCTGAAGTAATGATTTCACGATGCCTAAATATTGTTTTCCTTCTTTTAATTTAATCTAAAGGAAATTTTTATTTATTTATTACACCAATCGTGATGATATGGGCAGATATTTATTTAGAATGATTGTGATAAGTGTAAATGAGCGAGTGTAGTCATTGTTACAAACTAAGGCCAACTATTCCTCAATAAGTGTTATTAATTAATATCCCAATGAAAAATGAACAGCCGGAGGCTATCAGCTGATCCCTTTCAATAGACTATAATCCAATAAGATTGTAGCGTGACTTATCTCTGTCCAGTTTTTCCCTCTTGCCAAGAAAAAACTGTTAACTATTTTGTCTCCAACAATTTTTTGTTAATCCCATACTAAATTTATTTTTACTCCTCCTTTTAAGGAAGCATTTAATTATCGTTAGATAAAAAGAGTGTTTTTTAAGTCGTGAATGATAATTTGAAGATTAATATGAAGAGGCTACTAAACGATGTAGCTTCTTTTCCACTACGTTGTTCAATAGTTATTTCGTACATACAAACCCCAAATTAACGCAAACTAAGATTGTATGTACACAGTTTATTAATGCACAATTTAAAATGTTATAAATAGTGTAAACAAATTATGTTCTCTAGAAGAACGATGTTTACAGTTCAACTGAAAATATAATACTGTACTGATGTATAATGCTTCAAAATATATGTTAAAATTAATCGTATTTTAAAACTATTTACAACAGCTGAATACAACACTTTTACTGTGGCAATATTGAGTGAAATATTGTAACATATGTTTAATTAAAACGAATGCATGAACATCCCGCCAGCCTTGAAAGTGTCTCTTTGAAAAGACAAATAAACAAATGTAAAATGTTGATACGTAACGATTACAAAACTATTAGTAATATGCAATAGAATATTCAACAGTTCAGTATGACAGTAACAAACACAATGTAACAGGAACGTATCAAATGAAATAATTACATTTTATTAACATTATTAAATATTGTTAAACAGCTTAAAGCAGAAATAAACAGAAATAACTATACAAACAGAGGCTATTATGTTAATCAGCTGAATAATAATTTTGATGAAGTTTAAATAATGATACAAAAATCAATGTAGATGTTATAATAGATATGTAATACAAATTGAATTTGTTACTTTTGAAAATCAAATTAAATCACTGACATGTTATAAAAATTAAATAAACTGTCATTTAAATTATGAAGCTACAATATGTAGACTAATAATTTCTAAATCAAAGAAATATAATAACTAATGACATACAGACAATATTAAACAGCACTCACGCATATATTTCACTATTTCACGCAAGACATTTCAAGGAATTGTCTATTTATTTTGTTACAGCTTGGCGTTTGAGTTGATCATCATGTGTAGTTATTATATGCGTGAACTTCAATGTATCACCTGTTGCACACCACAACAATCCTAAAGCCTTGGAAGTTGACTCATATTCTGATGGGAATTGTTGAAGATGGCGGTCTCGTAAATCTGAAGGGAGGTGTTTCAACAAGTTGTTATGATTTGAGTTCCATTTTCTTAAGTTGAAACCTCCTTTCTTGAGCGACTTGATCAAATCAGCTTGTAGATTGATGGCTTCCTTCGGACTATCAGTACCTGTAAGTAGGTCGTTGACATAAAAGTCTTTCTTTACAACTTCAGAAGCCTGGGGAAAGTTGTCATGCTCATCTATGGCCAGTTGTTGTAGTGTTTTGATTGATAAATATGGTGCACAAGCTGTACCATTGGTAACTGTCTTTAGTATGAAGTTCATCCGTTGGACTCTCTCTCCATACTATCTTCAGAATATGTCTTTGATTCGGTTCAATCCATACTTGGCGGTACATCTTCTCGATATCTGCTATCAATACATAGATATGTGTACGAAATCTTATGAGAATGGAGAACAAATCATCTTGTATAGTTGGTCTAGTCATAACAATGTCGTTTAGTGAAATTCCCGTAGATGTTTTTGAAGATGCATCAAATACGACACGCAGCTTAGTTGGTGTGCTTCAATTCTTTATGATTGGATGGTGTGGGGGAAAATACTCTGGACTTAAGTCATCTCCAGATGTAATTCACTCCATTTGTCCCAATTGCTAATATTCTCGCATGAACTCAATGTTCTGACACTGGGTGTCTGGTTGGTTCAGAAGTCTTCTTTCTACTGGAAGAAATCTTCTTTTAGCTGAAGGTCTAGAAGTTCCAAATTTGAAGGCGTTGTCCTTCATGGGCAAAGAGACTGTATATCTGCCATTGTAATTTCTATGAACTGTACTCGCATAAAGGTTTTCACATTTGTTATATTCCGTTGACATAGGAGTTTTGGAATCATTCTTCAATTTTCCAAAACGCTTGTTTTTGGTTTACAATACGATCCATGACGTTTAAATGGCAAGCTGTGGCTATATCACTTTTGGTGTTGCCATCACCATTGTATTTTCCACCAAATATCCATCCTAATTTAGTATTCTGAAGTATAGGCATGTGAGGATGTTTGATTTGTCCACTTTCCAATAGATCCAAGAAATACTCTTGACCTAAGAGGATGTCAATATTGTTAGCTGTAGCAAATGAAGGATCAGCCAACCTGATATTATTAGGGATAATCCAGGTTGATGTTTGAACTGGAGATGTTGGAAGAAGACCTGTAATTTTTGATAATACTAAGAATTCTGCTTAGGTAGAATAATCAGACATAAGTGGTTTTACAGTGGCGTGTACTTTGGACGAAACATGAGTTGAACCATTGCTTATTCCTGTAACTAAGAGTGATGCTCTTTCTCTCTTAAGATATAATAACTAACACGTAGCTTCCGATATGAAGTTAGATTGACTACCGTTGTCAAGGAATGCACGACATGTAACTGATGTTCCATTAGCGTTAACCAATTTCACCAATGCTGTTGATAGTAGTAGCTCGGGATTTCCACATGATGTATTGACGTAAGTACTCATTGCCTTGGTACAATTTGGTATTTTTGTGGCTGACTGTTGTATTTCATTTGTTAGTTGTATGGTAACTTCTGAATGCAACGTTGTATTGTGCTTTTTCTACACTTCTTACAACTCGTGGATTTACACTGGTCAACTCTACGACCAGGGGTAAGACAACTGAAACATACCTTTGCCTTAATTAATTTTTCAATTCTATCATCGTGAGAGGAGTGTAGAAAATATTTTCACTGATAAATTGCATGATCTCCACTAGATATCACACAGATTGCCTAGGAACTGCAATTTGAACTTTAGGTTTGTATCTTTTTTGCCACTGTGGTCTGAAATGTGTTTTGTTTGTTTTCTCTCTATGAGGTTGTGAAGTTGATGGGCTGTTTCGTGTTAAGTTTTCAAGTATTTGACATCTTTTCTGAAGGAAATCAGTCAATTTTTATATGAGTACTGTATTTAAATTAGTATCAATTAAATCAATCTTATAAATTATAAAGATTCTAAAATATAATTAAATAGTAAATGGATGTTAAATGCTGAAATGCTCACACAACGTTGCTAAATATAATAGTGTACTAGAAACTTATTGAAAGGGAAACTGACCCTAGTCACTCAGTCAAATTAGCTGTTGTTGACGTTGTGTAATGTGACTGGCCAGTCTAACTCTTTCTTCTCGTTACTGGTCTTAGCTGGACGTCGCCTTTGTTCTCGAGGGTTGAAGACTTGGCGACGGCAGGGCAACAATCTTCCGCGCTGTCTTCGTTTGAAAGAGAATTGTAGCAACAACTCCAACTGAACGTTTTAGAATGAAAACTTTAAATACACGTATCACTTGCACTATAAAATGTGGCTGTGGCAATTTACTGTGGCAATATTGAATGAAATATTGTAACATATGCTAAACTAAAACGAATACCTGAAAATAGTATAATTCATAACAAGAGTGGAAAGTGGGATTTTGCATGTTCGAGACCATATGTTTGAAGTGCGAGACTTGTCGAGCACTTCAAATGGTCGAGAACATACAAAACACTTTCACTCGAGTTTTGAACGATACTTTTCACTACACTACGGAATAAAAACAGGTGTTGTTGACTGTGGAAAATTTTTGGTTGTAAACAATGTTACTTTCGGTAGTAAACAATAGACAGCTGTTGAAAATATGATGTTTCGCAGGTTGTAAACACATAACGAAAACAGCTGAACTCATAGTAGTGTAGTGAAAAAGATATTCAACTAAACTAATATTCCTGTTTAAGATGACTACCTTAATTTAGTGGCCCTAAATATTACCTTGAATGAAGCATACGCTGGACGATACAAACAAACATAAGATTACTTAAATTGCAAGGAGGCAGTATGTTTTATAATCTTATCTCAAGTCCATTTTAAAAACATTTGACAGAAATGGCGAACAGAGCTTTAATAAAACCAAAATCAGACAAAACTATCAGCTAGTATTGTAGTAGATAGTAGTAGTAACATATTGCTCAAACAATACATCTCTCAAACAATAATTATTATTACTTTTGTGTTTAGTAACGTGTTATCAAATTGATATGAAGCTTCCACTTATTTTATAAAATAAAATAAATATGTAAACTTATTACATATTTCTTGATATTTTCAAATAATTAATACCGATATTTATCGTGAAAATTAAAATATAAATTAATAATTATTCTAAAATTGATTAGAGTTTGTGGTTTTCAAATATGTGTCAGTATGTTTCTTATTTGGGGCACAACTCTAGTAAATATGTGGTTACTTCAGGGGTCCCTCAGGGATCAAATCTGGGTCCTGTACTTATTAATTTATATGCTTACTTTTTTATGATTGATCATTACTTTCACAGATTTTTTCTTTCATTTTGTTTATTTTTATAAGAAGAGGCCGGTCTATATTTTTACTTTACTCTATTCTTTCGAACTTAACATATTCAGGGAACTTATTCAGACAGAGCGTTAGAGTGCACCAGTAGGCTACAGTAAAAGGTGAATATTAATGATAAAAACTACCGGTCAAAACGCCAGGATTAGAACCTAACTCAGACTAAAAGTTGAGACTACTAAGTCACTGGCTCAACCTATTAAAAAAATTAGATACAACATTATTTTATTAAAACTGTAGTACTTTGGAAATAACTAATAACTGCCTACTAAATTAAAGTCTGTAGGTAAATTTTTCATATAATAGTTCTTTACTTTACCTAACTAGAAAACCTAATAATTCAGTACGATAGTTAGCTGTAACTGACATGACCACATGCATTGCCACCGAACGTGCAAGGGTGGGCATGTGGGACATTTCTACCTAGGGTAGTTGAGTAAATTCACAGTACGTGTACAGGTACTGTGAGTCAATTGAGTCAATTCATCGTACGTGTAAAGGTGGGCAGTTGATCAATTCACAGTACGTGTACAGGTGGGTACTTTAGTCAGTTCAAAGTACGTGTAAAAATGTGTAGTTGGGTCAATTCACAGTACGTGTAAAGGTGGGTAGTTGAGTCAATTCATCGTACGTGTAAAGGTGGGTAGTTGGGTCAATTCATCGTACGTGTAAAGGTGGGCAGTTGATCAATTCACAGTATATGTATAGGTGGGTACTTCAGTCAATTCAAAGTACGTGTAAACGTGTGTAGTTGGGTCAATTCACCGTACGTGTAAAGGTGGGCAGTTGATCAATTCACAGTATATGTATAGGTGGGTACTTCAGTCAATTCAAAGTACGTGTAAACGTGTGTAGTTGGGTCAATTCACCGTACGTGTAAAGGTGGGCAGTTGATCAATTCACAGTATATGTATAGGTGGGTACTTCAGTCAATTCAAAGTACGTGTAAACGTGTGTAGTTGGGTCAATTCACCGTACGTGTAAAGGTGGGTAGTTGGGTCAATTTACAGTACGTGTACAGGTTTCACAGTACTTGAGTCAATTCAAAGTACGAGTAAAGGTGTATAGTTGGGTCACCGTAATCGTAAAGGTGGGTAGTTGGGTCTATTCGCCGTAATCGTAAAGGTGGGTAGTTGGGTCAAATCACAGTACATGTACAGGTGGGTACTTGAGTCAATTCAAAGTACGTGTAAAGGTGTGTAGTTGGGTCAATTCACTATACGTGTAAAGGTGGGTAGTTGGGTCAATTCACAGTACGTGCACAGGTGGGTACTTGAGTCAATTCAAAGTACGTGTAAAGGTGTATAGTTGGGTCACCGTAATCGTAAAGGTGGGTAGTTGGGTCTATTTGCCGTAATCGTAAAGGTGTGTAGTAAGGTCAATTCACCGTATTCTTAAAGGTGGGTAGTTGGGTCTATTCACCGTAATCTTAAAGGTGGGTAGTTGGGTCAATTCGCTTTACGTGTATAGGTTGGTCAATAGTTGAAAATAAATGGAAGTAGATAAAGTACAACATTTATACGTAAACTTTAAGAGGGGATCAAATAATGTACATTTCCTAAATGTATAAATTTCACGTAGAAATATGGCTAAGTTAGTTAATTTAATGTCAAGATTTGAGACATGCAAAATTATGTCCACGCTGCTTCAGCTTCAGAATCGTCATTCATTTATTCTATATTCATACTAAGTATGAGTTTTTACAAAACGTTATTAAACAATGTAATACTCGTATTAAAGTATGTGTTAGAGAGATTTTATGAAAAAACGTAAATGTATTTCAAGACGTAAAGAGGCAGAAAGATATCGTGAAGTTTGGCCCATTCAACCCAGACACCACCGTAAATAAAAACAGTGCCGGGATAGAATATTCCACACATAAAATCTTAGAATTCATGTAGAGAAAGATCGGTTTTCTAAAGTTGTGTGCAGTTAAATTGCTCACTGTTTTAACTGTTTTTGATCTTTTTGTTTGTTTTATTAAATTGTAGAATATTGACAAAGGTTATATGGTTTTATCCACTGAATGTTATTTATTGAATACAAACTATATTTTTGCCACATTGGTGAGCAGCAGCATCATATTACAATAACAACAAATTCACTATAATTGTTCAAAACCATATCAACATTTAATTAATTTAAAATAAATTAAAATTATAGTAGCCTAACGTTACAATACAAATGTTAATATTTTATAATGAACTTGTTTGTGGTAACATTTTATTTTCCTCCCATTATGAATATATGGGGGTTTCAATTAAAACATTCCTAAAAACATTACCAGAACAGCTGAGCAAATTTGATTGATGATATTGATTGAATAGTACCTGAATAGTGATTAAGATTAATCCAAAGTAAATATTAAACAATACAGTCTGACAGGTTTATTTTTGTAAACAACTTTGTAACTATTTAAAAAAGAAATCAGGATCTAAATAAATAATACTATGTATTAAATTTTGGAACTGGTTATTATAATAATTATGATCACTCACAAACATCGGTAGAGTGAAATTATGAAAATAATTGATAATGGGGAGAAGTAATTATGTTTCTTATGAAATTATCTTTAGTAATCTTTAGAAATTAGATTGCAGTAAGATTATGTCATGCTTTGTTATTATGTATCACATCAATCAGAATCTTTATGGACAATCTGAATTATGTTCCACTATCGTAACTATCTTTTTTATAGAGATGTGCTGCTAATAATTAGAGTAGTCACATAGAAGAAAGAAACAGAGGTTGCATCCAATAGTGCGCTAAATGTGTGTCTAGTATTTATTTCTCCAGTTTCCAATGCGATGGCATAGCCATCACCTTGTGAGTCCCTTTTTTATTCCTCCAAATCCTCAAGGATAAACGTAGTAATTTATTGCTATCGACGAATAGAGATGTACCATAATTGAAATATATTTTTTCACTTAGGCATTCGCTGTGACAATAAAAAGTAGATCTTTGTTTCTTTCTTCATATTGTAAGGTAATTAAAATACCTGGAAATATCAAGTTTCTTACAAAAATTCGTAACAAAGGAACAAAACTGTTGACTATAGTTCTCAGAGTAAACTGTTCTTCGTGAATTTAACAAAGTTCTAAGTGAACTTCGGTAACTTGCCAAGAACTGTGAATTTGAACTGTGTTCACTTTAAAATTTCTCACCATTCTCTACAACCCCCACAACATAATAACATAAAAATAGGCAATCAAATATTAAATCAGATAAACACTGTTAAATTTCTTGGTTTATTTGTGGACAGTGACCTGTCGTGGGCCTCCCATGTCGATTATGTCTGGCTCTACGTGTCTGGGCCTCTTGGCCGTCTGTCTCGGGTCTGTGGTGTTGAAGCCTTGCTCTCTTTTTACCATGGACATGTAGAATCAATTTTAAGATATGGAGTCATTTTTTGGGGTTTGTAAAACAAAAAAAATTTTGATAGACTATTTATATTACAAAAATGGGCATTAAGAACCATTGGTAATCTCAGTCGGATGCAGTCGTGTGAGCCTCTCTTCCGTGAGTACGGCGTGTTGACCTTGGCGGGCCTGGTGGGGTATGAGGCGTGCATGTTTGTAAAAAAATCCAACTTATTTCGAGACAAACGGCTCATACCACACCTATGCCACTAGAGGCAGAAATGACCTCTCTGTGGCCGGTCACAGCACGAGTGCTTTCGGGAGGGGGCCGCATCACCTCTGCATCTCGATATACAATAAGCTGCCCAGAGATCTCCGTGATGTCGGGAGGATCTCAATTTTTAAAATGAGGTTAAAAACCTATTTTATTGAAAAATGTTTTTACAATTACAATAGTTTAAGTGGCATGTAAACGTTTCTTAAATAATGTATTATAGTCGTAGCTTAGTTAATTTATTGAACTTTAGTATTACCTTTTATTAGTTAATTATTTATTGTACAACTTTGTATTTATACATTATTGTATTGTAAAGATTTGACGTGTTCTTTGTAAATGTACATTTGAATGAATAAACTGAATACTGAATACTGAACAAAGTTATTTTTCCAGACTAAAGGATAAGGATGAACCATTTAAAGTTACCTATAATTTTAATTTATATCTGAGTTTAATTGAAGCTACGTATTTATAATAAGCATAAAAAATAAGGTAAATATTAAAATTAATTTGCTATAAGAATAATACTATCCGAGATCCCAGTAGTGGCCACCGCTGTATAAGCTACATTTACATTATATACAAGCAAATATAATTTTAGATACTTTAGGAGAGTTATATTTAATTGAATACAATCGAGTTGGTGATCTGTTTAACCAAATGTATTAACTGTCACTAAAAATTACTTCAGATTATAAAAAATTGTGAAATTAAGTATTCAAAAATCGAAATAGGCTTTGTGTGCAAACAGGTTATTAATTAATAAAGTTAATGTTTCTTTGCGATCAAGCATGTTTTCAGTTTAGTACTATAAATTAAAGAAGATATGTAAATGATCATTGTAAAACAATATCAACGGCTTTTTATTTGCTTTGTAAATTGTAACCTAATACATTTTGATTTTTTTTAGCATTTGTCTAACTAATAAGTTATTTCCTGATGTTTTCAATTAAGAAGAGTTACACCTATTTATAAGAGTGGAGATTCTAAGCTCATTAATAACTATCACCCTGTAGCAATTTTGTCAACCCCTTCTAAAATATTTTAGATAATAATATGCAAAAAGATTGTATCGTTTATCAAAGCATCACTGTCTGATAAGTAAAGTCAACTTAATTAAAGACTTTATTGCAGTGACAAATAACATTGTATTGAAAAAGTCAATATACTTTTAAATATATTTTTCTTTAGAGCATACAGTACTAACATTTACTCATTCTGACATATAAAGAGTTACATTTATTCCATTCTCATTCATTCACTTTGCCTCCCACTTCCATCCATTTATGGTGTAAGTTTTCCAATTTGGTGGTCTCCCAGTTAAACACCAAAAACTTCTCCAATAACTACATATATTTTCAGATTTTTAAAATGTTCAGTGCCTATCACTGACTAAATCTATTTGAACATTGCATTAAATACACTTTTCCCAATCCTTCTTTCGGCTGTGGAGGGGTCAAAATATAAAGACTACGATGAATACATTTTAGGAAAAATCCTCTAAATTCTTCCAATCATACTTCAATGGGACTGTAACTTTGCATACTTAAACCCGAATATACCCCAAAGCTTCAAAAAGTTAAAATATACGGGAACCGTGTCTAAAAAACCTACAGGATATTTAATACCCGATCATGGAATAGGAATAATGGGCAAGGGGCTGAGGTTGAGGGGTACATGAGCGCCGTGTTTAACAGTAACGATAAACAAAGCATGCAGGTCAGTGTAACGGCAAACAAAGCATGGAGGTCAGTATAACGCCAAACAAAGCATGCAGGTCAGTGTAACGGCAAACAAAGCATGCAGGTCAGTGTAACGGCAAACAAAGCATGCAGGTCAGTATAACGGTAAACAAAGCATGCAGGTCAGTGTAACGGTAAACAAAGCATGCAGGTCAGTGTAACTACAAATAAAGCATGCAGGTCAGTGTAACGGCAACAAAGCATGCAGGTGAGTGTAACGGCAAATAAAGCATGCAGGTCAGTGTAACGGTAAACAAAGCATGCAGGTCAGTGTAACGGTAAACAAAGCATGCAGGTCAGTGTAACGGCAACAAAGCGTGCAGGTCATTGTAACGGTAAATAAAGCATGCAGGTCAGTGTAACGGTAAACAAATCATGCAGGTTAGTGTAACGGTAAACAAAGCATGCAGGTTAGTGTAACGGTAAACAAAGCATGCAGGTTGGTGTAGCGGTAAACAAAGCTTGCAGGTCATTGTAACGGTAAATAAAGCATGCAGGTTAGTGTAACGGTAAACAAAGCATGCAGGTCGGTGTAACAGTAAACAAAGCTTGCAGGTCAGTGTAGTGGTATTAATAATAATTATTTATGGGCTCTGACGGTTCAAGTAAGTATAATACAAGAGTCATCCAGTGTTGATGGTAACAATGACGTTAACTTGAGCCTTATTCTATACTTCGTGACTGTACTGAGGGAGTTGCCTCAACTATAAGGCAGGCGTACGATACATATTAGTGACAACCTGGATATAGGCCTTGATCAATTATTGGGCGTGTTAATTTTAATATAAATATATATTAATGTAATAGTATTTTAAATCTAAAAAAATTAATGATTCCAGCCATTTGTCACAAAACACATGTTGCCTTTTACTCATTATATGTAACATTTGATACCTTGATTTATTTTGTTCTGTTTAACTATGCATACTAGTAATGCCGGGCTCTTTTTAAAGTGTAAATGTAAAAAAAATCCTTAATAGTACCTTTAAAGTTGACTATAAAATCCAATTATCTAAATAATTTTAGTTTATTACTTTGACCAGAAACCATTAAAACAAAAATAAAATACTAATAACAATTTTAATTTGTTAGTCTACAAACAATAATATTACGTTAATTACTACACGATATAAACTCTTCCTCTTTCAGTATTTATTCATATACATTGCCTATTGTCCGACATCACTAAGCAGTTCTATATCGTGACCAATTTTGCCTTCAATAGCAGATCGACCCAATTGGGTATCCTGCCCAATTGGGTGTCCTGGGTACAGGACACTGTAGTTACCTTTATATATAAAATATCTTACAATAGTCCTCACCATGGTTTTGGTTTCTTAAATATATTTTTACGTATAATTGGTAATAATGTAAGTAATTTTCTTATAATAGCTTATGTGAATAAAAAAGTGCATCATTATTTTTAATTTGTATTTTAGAAAACATCTGTTCTAGTTCATCCTTTGCTCCATTTCAAATATTTAGTACCACAGGAAGGGAGTGGCCGTAGATAAGGGGCTAGGATGCTGGTACACGCAGATGGTCCGGGTTCGATTCCCGATATGAGCCTGAACAGTTTTTGCCCTGCCCCTCCCGTGGTTCGGAAGTCACGTTAAGCCGTTGGTCCCTTGGTTAAGTGTTAGAGAGAGATTGTTAGCCCTACTGTCGGATTCAAAAAGCAATGTGCTAGAGTTTGAACCTCTGCTACAAAATAAAGGTAGCATTTTTTGCACCTTTCGATTGCAAATTCGATGAAAACTTCTCATTCTATTTCATTGTGTTGTACACCAACATTTAGCTTATTTAATTCTACGTAACATAATAATAACTTACATGTTTTTTTAAGGCTTTAAGAATTTTGTATAATGGGTGGAATAAAAAACACGAAATTCTAGCACTTTTGGAGTAAAGCTCAACTTCAAAAACATCTAAACCAAAATTACTAAAGATAGGTCAACGAAACTTTAACCGCACGTGAAGAAGGTTGTTATTTTTAGTCTGCCCAAATTATAGAATTCTACTTTTTTACCAAATGTTTTGTAATATTTGTAAACCATTGCAATATTAAAAATGGCTGATCATACAAACTTCCAAAACAGTTCAAAAATATCTGATTGAAGAATAAACTAAGATTACAAAACGTTAGGTGAGATAACAAAATCTTGCTATTTTATATCACATGATAATTCAATATGCTGCAAATCAAGCGACCGGCCGGACCACCGAACGTGGTGTTGCCACTTCATGCAGCTGGAATTCCATCCCGTATTACTAGTAGGGGCCTTATTAGCTAAGAATTACAGGTAGACATGTTACAGCTGTAGGCTGATGAATCACTCACATTTCTAGTAACTGTGAGTGATTAATCAGCCTTTAGCTGTAACATGTCTACCTGTAATTCTTAGCTAATAAGGCCCCTACTAGTACATCCTGCAAATCACCATTAGAATAAATGGCTCTCATTTTCACGTCACATTAAGCTTGATACATATGAAATTTACATAATTGTTAATACTATAAGTTTTATTTTTAATTTGACAATCTTTTTAGAGCTATAACATTTTTAAACCTACCGTTGGGAGCCCAAAGCCCTCATGAGAAAAGGTGATGGAAAATGGTTTAAATTTACATCGAACATATGATTGATTAACAGTTGTTCAATACTTCCATAGTCATAAACCTTTCGTGCACTGTTTAAATACTTCCAGGAGCACGATTCGACAACGCCGTAATGCTCAGGGGAAACTGGTTTTGAAGTGCTTGGCCGGGCGAATTACCTACTGTTTTGGAACTTTTTATGATCAGCCATTTTTAAGATTGCAAGGGTTTACAAAAATTACAACACATTTTTAAAAAGAGTAACAGTTCTAGAATTGAGACATACTACAAATAATAACCTTCTTCACATGTGGTTAAAGTTTCATTAGTAGTTTTTGTTTTAGACATTTTTTAAAGTTGAACTTTACTCCAAAAGTGCTGAAATTTCGTGTTTTTTACCCACTATAGCAAATTCTTATAGCCCTAAAAACATATGTAAGTCATATTATATTACGTAGGATTAAATAAGCTAAGTGTTGGTGTACAACACAACGAAATGGGATAAGTATTTATTTTGTAGCAGAGGTTCAAACTCTAGTACATTGCTTTTTGAATCCGACAGTAACTTCGCTTGGTAAAATAAGACGAACTTTAACTTTTTAAGATAATGCGTCTCGATAGTTTAACATAAAATACGTAGAATGTTACAACATTCTGAAATATAACATTAAGGTTTATTCTTATAAGGCTAAGAATAAACCTTAACAACAATGTGTTATCATAGTCTATGAAATATAATTAAGGAGTAAATAAAAAAAGCAAGCAATAGGGTCTCAGAGAAACCACTGAGGATGCCACATCACAGTATGGGCGAAACGTCTGGTCATCTTGTAAATATTGTAGATAGTACCTTGACGCGGTTGTCACCGGAAACTGTAGATTCTAGTTATGACACCGGCCGCTTAAGCCTAAGTTCTAAGATTAAGCAATAGGGTCATATAACTAACAAAATGTAAATTTATATTTAATGGAGTGGTAATACATTCCAATGGATTATAACGGCAATTTCCTAAAATATTTGTCTTCAGACCTTTCCTTATTTAACTAAGTATTAGTATCTTAACCAAACATCAACATTATGTCACAGTAAATGAAGTACTATTCATAACAATAAATGCAGGCCAAACAGGAAGCAGTGGTTTTGTTCAAGCATCGCTAAGTGAAAGAGTATGTTAGTTGAGTCATTGCATGGTCACTGCCACGAAACCACATTTCCCTTCTCGGAAATACGAGTACTCGGCAAATGAGAGTAGACCAGAACACAGTAGTTACCTACTCAGACATTTCAGAGAGGATACATTTGAGATACACAGATTTAACCTATATTTATTTCTTTTCATGAATTAAAAACTATTAGTGTGCCATAAAAAATACTTTAGTTTCTTATGGGACACAATTCTAAAATGGTGTATGCATATACTGTGTATTTTCCAATATGTCAATATTATTTCACCGAATAAATAATATAATAAGTTTTTATTTCAACATGGTGTCTTAACCTCATCTTCTGAATATAATACAACACAAAGAAGTATATGTATGAGGTGGGATTGGTTCATTTTCTTTAATTATTATCCTGATCTAAAGATAAATGAATGCACTCTACAAGGAAATGAAACAGAAGATTTTGGTGATGATCACTATTGACATGCTACGACTTAAATTCTGCGTTTTAATTTACTATGTAGCTTTTTCAGATTGTTGGATATTTCGATGTTGCAATGTAACTATCATAAAATTTAATGTTATTTATTTTTAACATGCACATCTTGTTCTTAATAACTATTACTCAAGTACACTTAGGTCAATAGATTCACTCTTTATTTTTTATTCCAAAGGCCACAGTATATGGATTTAAATCCTTTCTCTACACATTACTAATCTCGAATCATTTTGACATAATTTTAATATTGTTTTTTCGTAATATCAAATGTGTTAATTCCTTTACAATGAACAGCAAAACCTTCTAGTATATAGCTAAAAACATATATTTGATGAATCGAACGTTTTTGTAACCAATATTATGTTTTAAAAATATATATGGCAGAATTAAAAATAGAATATTTCAGTTTAATTTAACAGGTCTTCCAGTTGTAGACATTTGAGAAATCTAGCTTTTAAGTTAATCAGTATTCTTCGTATTTTTATAATTGGATTGTTAATTTTTTGAAGGGTTTATGTCTGTGTTCGCATCGCCGAAAAATGTGAATACATAGTATATATTTGAATATAATTATTAATTGTTCATTAATTGCTATAAATTATATTTTTACATTTGACTATTTTTCATAATTCTTGAAAATATTTCTGTTATATTAAAATGTGATTACATTTTGAAAATAATAGCAACTAAAATCTTATTGGAAGTTTAACAAAAAACTGATATCATTTAATATCGTCGATTATGATATTTTATCGGTAGTCATTTAGTTTACTGAGACATTATTTTCATTCAAACCGCAATGAATGGCAAATGAATGCCAAAACTGGATATAAAATCATTAATTGACTCCCTTGTTATTAATAGAATAAATTATAGCCAAAATCCAATCAGCTGAAATTGACTTTCTTAAAAGGAAAATATTGCTTTTAAAATTAGATAATTTTTTATTGTATATTACAATTATTTTAAAACAGAAAAAACTAAGTCAATTTCATTACAGAGTTGTTTTATCTTGTACAAAGTTCGCTAAAGTTGTTAGGAAAAGTTTCCCAGTGCAACTCGGGACAGCATCTTGATGTCTAGATAGCTTCACACAAGTCACAAATGCAATTTTTCTGATGTCTACTTCATAAAACTTACCTCTTGCTGCTAAGCTCATAAAAAATTTAACAGGTCTTATTCATATTTTCTGTCTTATCAAACCATTATTTTGTTTTTCGGTGATTTTTTAAAGTGAAACTGCCATAAATTAATCCCTTTTCTCGTGGCAAGACAAATTTTAAATAGCTACATAATTAAAAGTAGAATGATAAACTAAAAGTTCTGGCACAACATCTAGGTTGGAAAAGACGGAAGATACAAAGAAAATGATGTTTTATAGAACAAAACAACTGTTTTATCAATAACTTTAGCGAATAATAATCAATAGTTATTCACACATTAAACTTAAGCTTTTTACGTGACTTTTTGGATAATGGTGATTATTATGAATGAGTTACAGTCATACAAATTCGTTAATGTGAAAAGTAATTTAATATAAGTTAAATAACATTTATTTGATTATTATATGAATGTTATTATTTGTTCTTGTTACAGTTTAAATAGTTAGATATGTTACCGTACTACCGTAAGCTACTAATGACGCCAATTGTAGTTAGTAGTAGTGATGTTTAATCATACATCTTTAATTTAAATAGCAAAACCTGCAAACCTGGCTTCCAATTAGGAAAATGTTAAAGACTGCTTTCTATAAGAAGTTAATGGAACTGCAAATGACTTGCTTGTTAACATAAAACGCTGTGACATTTTTCCTGTTTTCTATTATTATTTCTCATAGTAAACAAATCGCAAAATTACATTTATTTTGTTTTGATAAGTATTTTAAACCCATATTAAATATTAAATGATTACAACAGATCAGATCCTCTAAACATATTATAAAAATTAAAAAAGTCTTTAACATATTTTACTATAGTACATAATGACTATTTTTCTTTGAATGAAGTACAGCATAAGATAAATACATTTACGGCTAAAATATATTGGCACTGATAATTTACTATCAAAATTAATTAATTACTATATATTGTCATTTGAAAATATATCAACCGGAAAAGTATACATAAAAATTAATGTAATTGCTTTAGTGATTTGAACTAAGACTTTGACACAAGACCAAATGTCTTATTAATTACTATCGTTCATCTTTAATATATTTCATAATATTTTTTAGACTTGTTTGGTCTATTAAACTTGTGTGTGTTCTTAGTCTACGTACTGTTGTTCAACGAGTAGATCCTTGCACGGTGGATCTTGCTCAGTCTTTATCTATGAGGTGAAGTTCACTATCTAGTACTCTCCATCACTTATCCACAAGCAATTTAAGACTTAGGCTGTCTTTTTGCAATTTTAAATATCTGCATGTAATGTATGCTGACAATAGTAATGTACAGTGGATTGCCATATACCTCCTTTACCTTTAAATATCTGCATGTAATGTATGCTGACAATAGTAATGTACAGTGGATTGCCATATACCTCCTTTACCTTTAAATATCTGCATGTAATGTATGCTGACAATAGTAATGTAAAGTGGATTGTCATATACCTCCTTTACCTTTAAATATCTGCATGTAATGTATGCTGACAATAGTAATGTAAAGTGGATTGTCATATACCTCCTTTACCTTTAGGAATATATTAGACATTTTGTTTATGGACCCAGGAATAGACCTCGGAGGCAACGACATTTTATTGTACTTATTAAAATTAACAATGCTTGCTCGCATTAAAAGAGTTAAAGAACAAACTGATGATTAAAACTTCTCTGCTGAATTTATTATTGACTTTAATATAAACAAATTTTCTATCTAAAACTAAAAATAGATTTATTATAATTTAGGGCATGCATTTTATGTTAGTATTTATAAATATATACACAGTAATTATGTAAATTAAATTATTTACTGTATTACATGGTGTAATTATTATTTTTTATTCTTTAAAGTCCCTAGACGTGTACAAATTAATAATGCAAGTTCATACTACTTCATCATCATTTACAAAGATGGACCAAATGTTGAACATATTACATTCTCTGGAAACCATCGCCTCTAGCGAGCAGCTGTTTTGACTTTCCAAGTAGCTCGGTTATGGCATCATGTTTCTCGCTCCCAGCCACAGGTAAACCCTGGCTTTCCATTTACTACTAATGTATCCGTGTTAACATGAAATATGATCCCTTTACATAATAACTAAAACTCGTAATAGGTCTTAGTAAAGTTTACATATTATCTTTGATAAGGAACTTTAATGTAAATGTTATTATTTTAATAGCTATTAATGTCTTACAATAATTGACATTACAAAGCAAACTCTCTAGTTGCTCTCTATTGATAAATCAACCATATATTGTTAGTTAAACCTTTAGAAATAGTAAACTCGCAAAGTGAGTGCCTGTTAGTTGTAATGATTGTTTAGAGTGCTGGATTTGTTGATGACTAGCAAAGTTCCTGGCATCATTTTTGTTTTTACAGTGCTTTTATGGAATAAATATTGATGTTTATTTATAGGAAGAGACCTCTTAATTCGGTTGGTACCATATCAGCCAAAAATACCTTAATATTATTTTTTTTAAATGATAAACAGCTTAATCTTACGTCTAAAAAACGTAGTTATACAAAACTAAATTTGCACTTTGAACTGTTTTGACGTAATATTGATTTTAAATCAGCTAAATTCACCACTTCATTTATTTATTTTATTTATTCATAAGACGCCGATCGTCAAGATATGGGCGAACATGGATTTCGAATGATTGTGATGAGTGAAGATGAGCGAATGTAGTCATTGTTACAAACTAAGGCCGACTATTCCTTAGAAAGTGTCTTTAATTAATAGCCCAATAACAAATGAACAGCCATTGGTTATCAGCTGATCCTTCACAAAATTTATTATGACTATGATTGGGATTGACCTGAGAACCTAAGGCCACAGGTTCTAATGTTGTGGTAAAATAAAATGTTAAATTTTTCCTTTCTCAAGGGAAGGAACGTTAACTAATTTTGATTATAAAAGTAAGAAATAATTATCACATAGAAAACTGATTGCACCACCATAACAATAAATGGAAACTGGTGGAGAAAGTAAGGCTGGAAGATATGTCTTGGACATAACGCTGTAAAGTAAGGCTGGAAGATATGTCTTGGACATAACGCTGTAAAGTTAAACAATGTTCAATTACTCAGCCGAGAATTTGCAATAACAATGCCTAAAATATTTTGGATTGTTTTTACGATGAAGGAAATTTACCCTGTAGAAGAGATTTAATTATGATATGGGTTAATGGACAAGCTAGTTCATTGGCACAGTACTGAATTAATTAGACTGGTATGTCATCCACTCGCCTACACCTACACGTACAGTGGTATTGACCCACCCGCCCTACCCTACACGTACAGTAGTATTGACCCACCCGCCCTACCCTACACGTACAGTGGTATTGACTCACCACCTACCCCTACACGTACAGTGGTATTGACCCACCCACCTACTCCTACACTTACAGTGGTGTTGACACACCACCTACCCCTACACTTACAGTGGTATTGACCCACCACCTACCCCTACACTTACAGTGGTATTGACCCACCCACCTACCCCTACACTTACAGTGGTATTGACCCACCCACCTACCCCTACACGTACAGTGGTATTGACCCACCCGCCAACCCCCACACGTACAGTGGTATTGACCCACCCGCCCACCCCTACACGTACAGTGGTATAGACCCACCCGCCCACCCCCACACGTACAGTGGTATTGACCCACCCGCCCACCCCTACATGTACAGTGGTACTGACCCACCCACTCATACACGTACAGTACGTATTGTCCCGGTGTACCCGACTGTTGGGTCATAGGTGTATGATTAATGGTAATGTAATTACAGTGGATAAAACATGAATTGAGATACAAATATATAGCATAAATTACAGCTGGTTATAAAAGCAATTGATAAAGGATATTGTATTACGTTATGCGTTGAATACGCAGTTGGGACCTTTTCCGATAATTCACTACCTCTGCTTGTTTATCGCAATAACGCTTAGGTTAGGTGGATACTATAGTTAATCACAAACTGATAAATCCAATGATTAACTTACCGCCGAGTGCGCTCCCCGTGTGTAAGTTCTTAGAAAGCGGAAAGATAAGGCTAGAGATATCGGATTCCTAGGGGATAAGGAATACCATAGTGAACATAAAATTTATTGGGGAACAGTTTTTGGAGTAATATAATATTTATCAAGTGGCAGTGAATGAACGGAAAATAATAGTGTTAGTGAATTAACGAAAAATATCCCGCAGTTGTATTTGAAAAGCAAACCGTGTTTATTATATACAGTACAAGTAATTAATGCACAAATTAATTACAATATAAGCACAAAAATTAAAGTTTGTGTAAAAAATGCATAATATTTGTGTATTTTGTGCCTATATTGTAATCAATTTGTTTGTATGACGTTTACTTGTACTGTATATGTACCAACATGTATTATGCTAAGTAAAAAACTATTTGTTTATTATATACACGATTTTTTATTTACAAGGTTTAGTAAGTAATCAGGGTACATATAATACTTAATTTTTTGTTTACACGTTCATTAATGAGAAAAATTTAAATCCGAACATGTTATTTATACATATTTCATGTTGATATTGATCATGCACTAAAAAAAGTTTTCTAAAATATAAGTTACTTGAACATATTTTTACCATTTTTATGACATATTATATGTAGTATTTCTTGCTAACATTTTTCTCCTTCGATTACAAGTATCACAGCAGTTGTAATAAAGTATCCCCCCTTGTAGCCCTCGGAATGTCGAATTCAGTGTAAACTAAACTAATTACAGTTCAAACGCCAAATACTTTTAGTTCTAGGTAAACCTCTAGTCCTTTAATTAAGCATTCCTTAGAGTACAGAGGTGGAATGCCCTTTGGACCTTAGTAAAAAGAAGTTCGATTTTTATTGTAACCTTCAAATAAATGTTGATAAATTTATTGATAAATTATATAAACATGAATCTAATTTAATATTAATAGTCGGTACTACTGGCACAATACTGTAATCCAGCCACTTGGGGAAAAAGTGTTGAGAAGATTGTAGGCTGTATGTTATATGCTCAGTCCTCTTGGTACTGACGTGGCGTCCTGTTAATGGTTGCCATCGATATATACACTACCATAGAAGTCTGGGGTGTCCATGTTGAATGGTAGTCAAGATTCGGATGTTGTGTAGGGAAGAGAACTGAATGTTAGACTTGTCAGTTAACTGAATATCAGATAGACACTACGTGTTTCGGATTCCACGTAAAGCTGTAGGTCCCTAAGTTTCCCTGGCTATTGGGGCTATTAATAAATAGCTCTTTCTGAGGGACAGTCGACCTCAGTTAGTAACAATGACTACACTCTTTCTTCTACAATCATTCACTCCTCATATTTGCCCATATCTCTACGAACTGCGTCTTACTAATGAATAATAATTTAAA